>VDFB02086081.1:17231424-17302629 GCA_007258455.2 Sequoia sempervirens | reverse complement strand
TTCCCACCATCTATCACTTGTGATCCTAGGTGTTTTCCTAATAGTTGTTTCACAATTTCTCTATTTTCTATTATCATGTGATATATGGTAAGAGTCTTTGAGATTTTCCATCGACCTTACCTTATTTTCTTACTCAAGCAGGTTGACTTTTGCCTTTGTCTAGACATTTCCATAAACACAAATAAGAAGGTATATATATCCATATGTACACATGTATATATTTATCTATATATACAATAATGCATCTTAATGATAACATATTCCATCCAAACAAATTAACCACATTAAAGATTATAGAATTTTAAAGATTAAAACACAATCCTCGTTAGAAGAACAATAGACTACTCTGTTAGAGGTAGCTTCAAATAGATGAGTGGAAAACAATATCATGAAATGTTATTGATAGTTAAACAGATAAGGGCACAACAATATCATGGAACATGTTAATAGAAGGTAACTACTAGCCTCTTTTATTTTATATGTAGATTATTATTTTTAGATTCTTGCAAAAAATTCAATAGGTATTCAATAAAATTAGTGTATTCTAGACTCTCTATTTCAAATTCTTCCATGCTCCTACGACTGAGTTCAATGCAACTCATCCTTGTTGGACACAATCAACACTCTATGTAAGTATGATACTTTCTCATTGTCAATAGACAACTTTGTTTATCTAATTGCAGAAATTATTCACTATTTTTAGGCTCACATTGTATATATTAATTTTACCCCTATACTCACTTTTTATCCTCCCTTTTTTATTTCCCTTGGTTGTGCACTAACATGCCTTTGTTTTGTGTTTATAGGAACTACGTTTAAGCATGCAAAGGGATTTGAAAACCAAGTTATGCTTTTGGTTTGAAGTTCTCACACCAAAGAGAACACAACAATATCAAATATTATATATGGAAACAACAGAGGGCTATGTGCAGGATTATCATGGAAAAAATAGGCCCTTAAGTGGCAATGAAAATTTAGAAAAACCAGAGTTAGGCAACTTGACATAAAAATTTGAATAAGTTATCTATATTATTTCAAAAATATGTAAGAATAGAATCTATGGAAAATTGAATGTAGTTTCTAAACTACTAAGTTTTTTTTTTTTTTTTTTAAGTCATTTTGTGAAAAATTGAAATTTCAAAATTTCTAAATTTCATATGGAAAATAAGAAGTAGGTGTCTCATTCTGACCTCACCCTAACCACAATAAAATGATAATATTTTTTTATAATATTTTAGATATATAGAGGACTCATAAACCGATGTGATGCATATTTTTTGTAATTTTTTTTTTCCAATTAAACAATTAATTATGAATTTTTTTTATTACAACTTTTAAAAAATATAAAACTTGTATGTCTCCACTCAATCTTTTTAGCTTGGTCAAAACTCATATTCATTTTTTAAAAAATCCCATAGTATAAAAAACATAGAATGTGGGGATATATTTTGATTCAAAAAAATAAAATAATTCCTTTGAAAGTTATAGATTTTTTTTCAATCAGCCTATAAATCAGGACTTTAGTCGTAATTCTAATAGAAAATGAATAATAATTATTTATTAAATTCAAAGTAAAGAATAATTTATATTGGTGGAAAGCTGAGAGTCTCCTCTACAAACCCTTTTCATTTCATCAATTTTGGCTAAAAATAAAGTCGTCAGCCACATGGACAAAGTCTAGAAAAATAAGGTGAGTTGTCAAACACATTTTTTGCGTTGACTTCTTAGGATTGGAATGTCCAAGCCAAATACCAAGGCAAGCCTAAGGCTAATCCCAAGGAAATAAATTCTTTGTCAGAAATATCAGATATCCGTTTCAAATTGGATATCCATTTTGAATCAGATATCCATTTTGAATCGGATATCCGATTTGGTTTATATATGATTTTAAAAAATGTCTTACACTTTATAATATATGATTTAGAAAATGCAATAAATATTTTATAGTTTATTTTAATATATCTAGTTTAGAATATACAATATAGTTTATAATTTAATATATAATATATTACATTATTATGTATAATATTTAAATATTATTTCTATATTTTAGTTAATGTATATATATATTACTATTATATAAAATATTATATAACTAATTAATATTACTAACATATAAAATATTTAAATATTATCTTTTTTCCCTCTCTCTCTCTGAATTCATTATTCCTCCTAATTTTTTCCTCTAATTCTCTCTCTCTCTCCCCATTATTCCACTTAATTCTCTCTCCCTCTCTACCCTTCCTTTTCCCCTCTTCCCTCTCCCTTCCCCCTCCTAATTCTCTCTCTCTCTCTCACTCTCTCTCTCACTCATTCCTATGTCTCTCCACTCTACCCTTAGCCCTCTACCATTAAACCTTAAATCCTTAAACCCTTAAACCCTCTACCCTCTATCTCTCTCCCACTCCCTCCCTCTCTCTCTCTCTCAAGACTCTCCTTCATCCCCCTTCTCCCTCTCTCAAGTCTCTCTCACTCACTCCCTCTATCTCCCTCTCCTCTACCCTTAACCCTTGAACCCTCTACCCTATATGCTTATCCCTTGAACCTATATCTCTCTCCCACTCCCCTCCCTCTCTCTCTCAAGTCTCACCCTCCTGCCCCCTCTCCCTCTCTTAGGTCTCTCTCTAACTCCTATCTCTCTACCCTCTACCCTCTATCTTTCTCCCACTCCATCCCCCTCTCTTTCCCCTCTACCCATAACCCATAACCCATAACCCTAAACCCTAAACCCTTAAGCCCCAAACCCTTAAACCCTCTACCCTCTACCCTCTCCTTCAAGATTTATTTTTTATTTCTTCTTTCTTTTCTTTTAGGATTCTATCTCCTCACCTCACTCTCATCTCTCTCCCTCTACTCCTTAACCCTAAATTTTTAAACCCTTAACCCTAAACCTCTATCTCTCTACCTATAACCCTAAACTCCTAAACCCTTAAGCCCCAAACTCCTTAAACCCCAATTCTCTACCCTCTACCCTCTCTCTATCTCTCAAGACTCACCTTCTACCTACTCTCCCTCTATTAGGTCTTTATCTCTCACTCACTCTCTATCTCTCTCTCCTCTACCCTTAACCCTTAACCTTAAACCCTTAAAACCTCTTAAACTCTAAACCCTTAAAACCTCTATCTCTCTCCCACTCCCTCCCTCCCTCCCTCTCTCTCAAGTCTCACCCTCCTACCACCTCTCCTTCTCTCAGGTCTCTCTCTCTCACTTACTAATATCTATGTCCCCTCTACCCTTAACCCTCTACCCTTTATCTCTTTCCACTCCCTCACTCCACTCTCTCTCTCACTTAATCCCTCTATCTCTCTCCCCTCTACCCATAAACCTAAACCCCAAACCCTCTACCCTCTCTTCTCTCTCTCAAGCCTCTCCCTCCTACCCCCTCTCCCTCTCTTAGATATCTCTCTATCTCTCACTCACCCCTCTATGTGTCTCCCGTCTACCCTTAAACCCTCTACCGTTAACCGTTAACCCTTAACCCTTAAACACTAAATACTTAAACCCCCTACCCTCTACCCTTAACCCTTTCTCCCTATATCTATCAACCACTCCCCCCCTCTCTCTCTCAAAAGTATTTGTCCTAGCACCACTCCCTCTCTCAGGTATCTCTCTCTCTCTCAAGTCTTCCCCTCCTACCCCCTCTCCCTCTCTCAAGTATCTCTCTCACTCACTCACTCCTAAGTCTCTCCACTCTACCCTTAGCCCTTTACCCTTAACCCTTAAATACATAAACCCTTAAACCCTCTACCCTCTCTCTCTCAAGACCCTCCCTCCTACCGCCTCTCCATCTCTCTATGTCTTAGGTATCTCTTTATCTCTCACTCACTCCCTCTATGTGTCTCCCATATACCCTTAAACCTCTACCTCTTTAACTCATAACTTTAACCATTAAACCCTAAATACTTAAACCTCCTACCCTCTACCCTTAGCCCTTTCTCCCTATATCTATCAACTACTCCCCCCTCTCTCTCTCTCTCAACTCACTCACTCCTATCTCTCTCACTCACTCCTATCTCCCTCCCCTCTACCCTTAACCCTAAACTCTCAAACCATCTACCCTCCCTCCCTCTCTATCTCTCTCCCTAACTCCCTCCCCTCTCTCTCTCTCTCTCTCCTCAAGTCTCTTCCTTCATCCCCCCACCCCTCTCCCTCTTAGGTATCTCTCCCCACCTACCTCACCCATCTCACCCACTCTCCCACTCTCCTCTCTCCAACTCTCTCCCACTCTATCCTAACTCCTCTTCCCACTGGGCCCCCACTCTACCACCCTCTCCCACTCTCTCTGACCCTGTCCCTCCCTCTCTCCCACTCTATCCCACTCTCCCACCCTCTCCAACCTTATCCCACTCTCTTAGGTCACTCTCTCACACACTCACTCCATCTATCTCTCTCCCCTATACCCTTACCATGAAACCCTAAACCCTTATAACCCTCTACCATAAACCCTTAACCCTTAAACCCTCTACCATATACCCTAAACCCTAAATCTTTAACCCTTAAACCCTCTACTATCTACCATTAACCCTTAGGTCTATGTGTACACAAATCGGATATCCAATTTGAAGAACTAAAATCATACTGTTGGAAAACAATGTAAATTTTTAGAATGAATCGGATATCAGATTATAATGGATATCAGATTTGTGGGCCATAGAAAAGCCCCATGTGGGTTGTTTTGTGCATTCCAACAGATCCTACATTCTGTTTGCAAGGGACAAACACACGGTTTCAGACAAGAAGGGATAAATATCAACTTTTTGAAGCATCTTCTATTGAAATTTGTCATAAGGAATGATTTTTTAGCATCTTTTATGAAGTATAATGGGGAGCAACAATCGTCAGAAGCAAAAACATAAGAGAAAGCTTACAAAAGAAGAAATTGAAGCATATAGACAAAAAGATAGAGAAAGTCATAGGAAGAGAAGACAAGGTATGTTAAATATTGGTGAACCTAACCCCTATGGTCTTTCAAGGAGAAATTGAAAGATGTTCAAGGTGAAAATATTCAAGGTGAAAATGTTGGAATTGAATATGTTGAACATGATATTCAAATTAGGAATGAAATTATTGAAATTGATAATGAAAATGTTCAAGGTGAAAATGTTGGATTTGAAGATGTTGAACATGATATTGAAATTGGGAATGAAAATATTGAAAATTGATAATGAAAATGTTGGTTGGAAGACGTTGAACATGATATTGAAATTGGGAATGAAATTATTCAAATTGATATTGAAAATGTTCAAGGTGAAAATGTTGGAAATGAAGATTTTGAACATAATATTGAAGCAAGTGTAAATTATGTTTCACCAAATTACATGAGAAATGAAGAACCTTGTATGGAAGAAAGAAATATTCCAATTTCAAGACCCTCAAGAACCCCTAAATGGTTACTTGAATTTGATGAGAATATTATAAACAATTTTGAAGGCAAGAGGTCAACACGAACTATTCGATTGTGGGCTAGAAGACTTTTCAACCAATATTTTAGTGACAAGACATTGACCGAGCAATGCCAACTTTTTGTACAATTGCTAAAGATGCAAAAGATGAGACCTTTGCTAGCCAAATTGAAGATTCGTGTGAACAAGAAGACTGAAAAAAATTCTATTACCGTCAAAAATCTTTTTAATGCTCTCAAGTCTATTGGAAAAATTAACAAGGAAAAGGATAAGAGAGCTGCTTGGAGAGTCATTACAACCGCCCTAGTAAGCCATCAATTGAAAAAGGCTTGCTTTATGAGACAAACTTGTATTGATTTTGACATAAATCGTAAAACTTTGGATAGAGCACTTGCAAGAAGAGAAAGAATAGATGACCCTCTTCAAATTGATACATGGGTTTTTGCTGAGAGGCTTCAACGTGTTCATAAGAAGTTAACCAATAATGTAAAGTAGGTAATTCAATTTTTTTGGCATGATAACTCTAGTGTATCACCCAATGCAAAGGATGTTTTAAAGTTAAGAATTGGCAATCGAGACCATACACCACATCCTAAACATTTCTTGGAATGAAGCCAAACAATGTTGTTCAAAAAATCTATTGAAACACAAAAATATGGAAATCTCTCAAAGGACTTTTGAGGGTTTGAAGCCATTTTATTGTGTGCCTCTTAAGATTCGTAATACTTGTTGTTGCAAATGCCACGTGGAGTTTTCAATGTACCATGAGCTATTATGCTATATCCATTCTACTTTGCATACTAATGAAATGTTGCAAGAGTGTGGTGCCATGCATCTTCCAAAATCATCAAGGGACTTGCTAGATCTATTTTTATGTTCTAGAGATGATGGTTGCTTTTTCTATAGAAATGATTGTTTAAATGCAAAGTGCTCACAATGTGGTGGCTTGTCAAAGTTTGTTCAATGTTTTCATGAGAGTTCTAAACATGAATTTGGAAACAAGCTTGTTGAGAGAAAGAGATATGAGATAGTCAAATATACTTTGCAAAGTGGAGGTGAAGGTTCTAGATGTGAGTTGGTTACAAAAGAATGCAGTGTTGCTGATTTTATTTCAGATTTTAAGGACAATCTTTTCTACAAATTGTACAAGGCATAGTCATAGGTCTTAGTGGTTGGATCAACAATTTAGGATGTGTAAGGACTCTTTTTCGATTGGCACTATTATATTAGTGGTTGAATTTTTTAGAAAACTACACATTGCAACCACAAAACGAGGTACAATCTCAGTATTACAATTCCATTCAAATTGCTATTTTTGTCCACATAACATTTAGACATGCACCTGATAGTATAGAGGAGGATCGAAAGATAATCAGAGAGTATAATTTTTATATGAGTGATGATAGATTTCACTCGTCTGAGTATGTCCAACATTGTCTTGAGAATTTCTTTGAGTTCTTGTAGGAGCATGATATAGCATTGGGCTGACATCTAATTTGGTTAGATAATTGCACAGGTCAATTCAAGAATGCTCGTATGTTTAATAGTTGAGTAGAATGCATGTAGAGAGGGGTCTACCTCATATTTGGAATTTTTTTGAAGCTGGACATGGGAAAGGGGAGCATGATGGAGTAGGTGCATGCATAAAGAGAGCTCTAGTTAAGGAGCAATTGAAGATTTCAGGAGCAAAATTCAATGATGCAGGTTCTATAGTTAATTGGTGTAGTTTAGCATTGTCACAGGGAGGGACACTTAATTCAACAATGCGCATATTCTTTTGGTTTGTTGAGGAGGGTATAGTGGGAGGTAGATTAGATTGTCATACAATCAAAGATTCTTCAAAGATGCATTCATTTCAAAGCTCAGATGCAGACACATGGACCATTTGGACACGAGAGTTGGCTTGTTTTTGTCAGAGTTGTATTCAATGCGAGTGAGATCAATGCGATTCAAGTGAGTGGGTGGATACATGGGTACCACGGTATCTAACTCCTTTATCTCAAACAATATCCATGAAAAATGACACAATGGAAAGTTCAGTTGATTATGACTTGCTTTTAGATCTACTATAGCTAGGACATATTTTTGTAGTTGTTGCACCATAGGGGAATGACGAGAGATCAGACTATTGGTTGGCTCGATGTGTGCGGGTAAAACATAAGCTAACACAACCGATGGAAGATGATTATGGTTTCATGTATCCTATAGGTTCAGTTGTGGTTGCAGGAACTTGGTTGCGAATATACACGATTAGAAAGAATGGCATACCTGCATTTGAAGACTACGAGAAACATAAAACAATTCTCATGTATTCGCACCTTGTTATAGTAATAAATGTTAAGTTGTTGAAGTATCATGCCAGACCAAAGAAAAAATAACTATTGACACTTAGTAATGTTGATCATGAAGCAATATTGGATACTCTTAAGCAAAGAGATGACCCTTCAGGCACACTTGAATAACATTTTCAAGAATGGAAGGTAGAATGCTTATGTTCATTATGATTAAGTTCATTAGTGTTCTTTATTTAATATTGATATTTTATATACTATTGCAATGCAGGTGTCTTTAATAGTGATATTTTGTATGCACTTTTGCGATATTTTTGGCAAGATTGATCATGGACCTGCTGCAACAATAGCCAACTTTGATCCTTTTGAAGAGGTATGCATCTTTTATAGTTTGCATCACTAGCTCATCATCATTCAAGTTGTTTAGTTTAATATAGATACATTATTCTAAGCATATTTTCTATTGTGACAATATAGATTTCTCATTTTCCCACTTTTGTAATATTCTTGGCATGATTGATCATGGACCTCTTACAACAATAGCCAACTCTGATCCTTTTGAAGAGGTATGCATCTTTTATATTTTGCATCACCAACTCATCATCATTCAGGTTGTTTAGATTAATATAGATATGTTAGTCTAACATCTTTTCTATTGTGACAATATAGATTTCTCATTTTCCCACTTTTGCGATATTCCTGGCATGATTGATCATGGACTTAGCAACAATAGCCAACTTTGATCCTTCGAGAGAGGCATGCAACAGATTACAACAATATAGATTGGTTATTCTAAAAGTACTTTTATAGTTTGCATTACCATTTCATCACATATTTTGTGTCATTTAGAATAATATAGATTGGTTATTCTAAGCTACCTTGATGGTTTGTACAGGTGCTTGTCAGTGCAGAACATGAACATACTACTGTTGTTGAAGACTATGCCCTGAATGCCTCTAATAGGAAAATTTTGTAAAATTTTAATTCTCAAATTGGAAACAATGTAAAATGGTCATAATTGTGTATGGGCATAATCTATACCTAGTGATGTTTTTTGAAATATGAGTCAAATGCCTAGCATTGTATAAAGGGTATGTTTAAAATGTAAAGGGGCCTATATTTTGGAAACTCATATGTTTTGTAAAGGAGTCTATTTTTGTACTTAATCAAGCTACAACAAAAGGTTTTCTTCCGTGTTCTTTCCTGTCGGTATGCTCGTTTGAACCAAGTTTTGTAATATTTCCCATTTATATATAATAAATTATAGTGTTTTGCAACTTTTGCTCCTCAAACCCAATTCTTTAATTCACAAGGGTGACCTCATAGTCACAAACCTATTCCCTTTCATTTTAAAATTCAAAATTCAAACTTTTCGCTAAGTGGTGTCATTCACCCACTTTGAGTTGACTAAACACATGTTTGGCATAATTTGATGATATACGCTAGCATTAATAACATACAATATATTCATTATAATCATGAAAACATTCATTTATCTTATAGAATTGGAGCAATTAATAGTTAGACATTTTGATTCAATGCAATACAAATGAGTAACAAATTTCTAAATACCACCAAGTCCCTAGATATTCAAGAGTAGATGCAAAGATAAACATTCATACCCTTATCAACCCTTAATTATCCAATACCCCTATCAAACCTTAATTATGTTAGGTTGATTGTGTTTGATTGATTAGATTTTATACATCCTTGTACCTCATTGATATATTTTTCTATTAGGTTTTGCATTTTTTATGTTAAGATATAGTAAATTATATTCACTTGCAATTTGAAGTGTAAATCTCTTGTATTGTTAGAATGAGTACTTGAATGATCATGAGGTGTTGAGGGAAATATTGTTTTCATTAGTATTCTTTGGAATGCTTGGGATATTGTTGTAATGGCATTGAATAAAGAAGGTCATCAATGGGAGTCACACAATCGTTGCCATCAATGAAATTTACCATCTCTCACATGTAATTCTTGGGAGTTATATTGGGAGAAAATACCTCGAGAGATAGCAAAAACCGAGAGAGGTTTTTGTAAGATAGTCCCCAACATGATCCATAGCCTCATATGGAGAGTGCAGCCAAGCATTCGCGGTCTCGAGAAATAGACCTTCAAAAGATTGCTGCATTTTAGCACTTTGGACTCTTAAGGAAGTATTTGGTCCAATGCTTTCCGAGTGATTAAGTATTTGGGTGCAAGAGGACCATCCAGTGTAAGCGTGATACCCATCGAGATGTGTTGGAATAGTCTGTTTTAGTAGAGTACAAAGGCGTGGAGTGAAAGTTGCACCACTTTCCAACTTTATCTTGCTTGCATCTGGAGAGCTTTTTCCCTCCATTGAAAGTCATCACCCGCGAGGAAAACACCTTGAGGATATGGCAAAAAAATGATAGGGTTTTGCGGATGGTCCCAACTTACAATCCCATAGCCTCAGGACAAAGAGTGCAGCAAGCATCACGGTCTCACGAGAAATAGACCTTCAAAGATTACTGCCTTTTAGCACTTTGGACTCTTAAGGGGAAACTAGTGGGCAACATAGTTAACTTCTTCACAAACTTGGTTTGAAGTAATTTCATTCTTTTGTGCATTTAGAATGGGTTTAAGCCTTCCACCCTAAAAGTGACCTCTAAATAACTTTAGACACCTTAACTACCTCATTCTTATTCATTTTGTTTTGCAAATAATCATTTTTCATTGAAGAGAATTAGGAGGCTTTGATTTTGCTTGTTGAATCTGAACCATGACACAACTTCGTTTTCTAAAATTTTTCAACATCATTGAACTAAATTTATCACATCTGCGAGAGAGAAATAAAGGAGTACCACAAAATAAAACACATTACACTTCAGTTCTCATTGACTTTATGTACTCTTCAACATCTCTCTTCTCTAAAAGCAACCTCTAAATCACTTCAAACACCTTAACTACCCTAAAACTGACCCTAAAATTGACCTCTCAATCACTTCAAACACCTATATTAAGTTACCACTCTCAAGACCAATGTAACAATTATACAAAATAATGCTTTGAGTTTGAAAGATGGGTCACTTTCCTACTTTGGGTGGGATTTCAGACTCTCTAATACTATCATGCATTTCTTTCATTCCTTGTGCCTCCCCCTCCCACTTCCTTCTCTTGTGGGCCTTTGAAATTTTTCCTTTCCATTCGCATAACACCCTAATACCTTGACCACCACTTCTCAAACCATAGATTCCTCTTTGGATCTTTGGGCCTTTTGATGATGTCTTACGTTTGTAAAACAACCAATGGGGTATTTTAATCCTCAAACCCCTAGATTCCCATTGTTTTGTGTCCTAACACCCAAGAATCCCATCGCCTGAACCCTTGATGTTGGACCTTGGGATAATTATTTGCTTGAACTTAAAGCAATCATTTCCCTAGATCTCCACACTCAAGCATGCCCTTTCGCAAAACCTCACCATTTGAATGGACTCCACCCATGACCACGACTAACCAAGAATGCAATTAATGAGTCCAAATTTGAATGTGAGAAAATGGCAAGAAACTTTGGACCCATGTTAGGCCTTCAACCTCTATATAAGGAATACAACTTCATTAGTTTGGATAATCTTTGGACATCATCTCAACAAATCTAAAATTGCAAAGTCAGTCACTTGTGTTCACTTGTTGAATCTAAGGACAAAAATCCTTAGGTTATGGAGATTTTTCGACGAAACCCCATTGGTTTCCTAGAGTTTGGAGGATGAAACTTGTTTGGATTTGTGAGGGAAATTTCACAGAAAGGTTGCATCTGTATGCCAAGCATAGTGGATTTCAGCATCCCAATATTTTTCTAATTTTTTTTTTTATCATTGTAATCTTGGTTATGAGCAAACAATTGAAGCAAAAAAATTGTAATCATGAAGTGAGTTATTTGAATTAAATACTCTATTCCAACCAACTTATATGTGTAGATCTATTTATCATATGTGAATGTTTTAGATCTAAATATCTTGTTTAAATGTTTTGGATTATTTTCATTGAATTATTCCAAATCTAAGAATTTTGTATGAATAATTTAGTTAAGGATCATTGCATTTATCATTGAGCCTATGGTCAAATGTTCTCATCCTATGACATAAGTCTTGAATTGCTTTAATCAGTTCTGACAAGTCATGACCTCTTGATTGGGAAGGTTGTAACTCCCCCATTCATTCAGACAACCAAATGTATGTTTGTTGACAATATCAAATAAAACCTCCAGCCAGGGTCTGCTAGTGTAGGGAGAAGCAATGCATGAAATTTTCTTTTTGATTTGGGCTAAATGTGATTAGGACAGGCCCTGACAGGGTTGTATCAAAGCCCAAGAGAGAGATATGTTGAGGAAGAAAATAGAGAAATTATTGTGCATTAGCATGTCTCATTTTATTTATAGAAGAAAGTACAGTGCACAACAATCAAGAAAAAGCTAAAATCCATCTATGAAATAAATTACTCACTATCAAAACTAACCTTCAAATTAAAGAAGAATTTAAGAAGCTATATTTTCATATAACTGCTTCAAATGTATTTAAATTATTGTACAAGGAACATAAAATATTAGAGATGCACTTTCCAAGCAATGTTGTTTTCCTATCGGTTTATGTAAAACATGATTATTGTGGGGATTCTACTTAAGATTCAATTAATCAAGGAAATCAGAAATGTTTTGGAGTTTTGTTCTACCAATGCAATTATTTTCTATACTAGCCATTATGGAGAAGTGGTTTATACAAATTTTCTTTGTGAAAAATACATTGTGATTAAATTATTTGTTTAAAAGTTATGTCTTGATTTTTTTTTCTAAAAGAATCCATATTTAGATGGTGTTGCAGTCAGATAAACATCTATTTTTCACAGAGCTCACAACTTTTAATAGTATTCTTTTCCTAAATTTCTAGTTCAAAGTGCATGATGATGTCATTTTATGCTTGCAAATAATTGAATCTTCTAGTCAACAAATGGTCACAACATCTTGGGATGGAATGATTGAAATATGGAACATTGATGAAGGCAGAGGTAGTTGGGCAATAAATTTTGGCTCATCTAAGAAGACACAAAGTGCCAGTAAGTATATGAAGAATGGTCATATGATATATTATTAGTATTCATATGAGAGTCTAGCCATATTAATTTTTTGAAAAAGGTGAATTTATGTTATATAAAAAAATTGATGGTTACAAATGGACCACCAAATTTACTAAGGCATAGGAAAGTTGACAGAAGAAAATCAGATGGTTTAGGGTTAATCATATGGGTATCTAGTTGTTACTTATGCAATGTGAAATAATGCTTTGAGTTTGAAAGATGTGCAATGCAATGTAATCAACAATATGAATATAAACTACGTAATATTTAACCATTCTTTTTATGCTATTGTACATTGATATTTAACCATTGCTTCAAAGAGTTTAATCATGCACATGAGGAGGAAACTAAAATTCGATTGTCAACTTCTATATATATCAAACTATCCAATAATCAAGTGTATGTCCATATACAAAAATGGCATCAACGCCAACTCAAACAAAGTTTTACAATATGTGGCATATGCCATATCGGTATCTATTCAAAATTTACATGCCAAAATGTCTATCTCATCCTAAACTACTGGTGGATCATCAAAATGGAGCCTCTTTGAAGCACTCGTTGGCTCTGAAGGTAGCTGCACAAGAAAAAATAAACCACAATTGAGATTAGTTATACTATATAATTTAAAATTGAATAATTAACATAAAAATCAATACACATTGAATTATAATTGAACTCTAAAATTGAAATCTTAATTACTTGAAATATATGTCTCTTTGAAGGGTCAGGAGTCCTAGAATATACCCCTCTCAAAGAACTAACCAAACCAAAATTTGTAACATAAATCTATATATGTGAACAAAAACATGAAATTGATCCAAGTTAGCATAGAATTGTTAGTAATAAGAACATATTTACCAAGCACAAAATAAAATAAAAAAATACCTCTTTAGGTTGATCTTTTTCTGTATCTCCTTTAGGTGTCTCAACACCTCCTCCTTGAGGTGTTTCAACACATCCTCCTTCAGGCGTTCGACTACCTACTCCTTTGGGTGTTGTGGCACTTATCAACGATGATGTATAGCTCACAACTGCCTGTACATAAAAATGACAAGTACATATGAAACTATGAATCTATGTCAATGTATGCATAATCAATAAAAGATCTTATAAATTTTAATTCAATCAAATTTGAGTTCAATTACCTTTCCCTTATCCAACACTGTGCCTCCATAGTTTGGAGAGTATCGAACCTTGCTCGCACTAGGTGTTTGCTACAAGTAGAGAGTAAGATAAACATATACTTTTTAATATATAATTTCATTATTGACAATTCAAATGACAAGCAAATATACAGTAAAAATAAATGTAAATGAGTGAGTGAGAAAATACATACTGTGTGTGTGTTGAGGCCAAATGAAATGGCCCTAAGGGTGCTATCAGTCACCTATGTGAGCTCCTCCTCAGACATTAACTGTTAAATAGACCATGTAAATAAATATTAGTACTTGATACTATCTCTTATTAATATTCATTTTTAAAAAAATGCAAGTTATGAATTTACACCTTAGTATTGCACGACAACTACTTCAATGTCCACCTCTCTATGAGGGACTCTATAGAGGTGTGCTCCGCTCCCACAAGTGTGATACCTTTGCAAAATCTCCACATCACGAGGATGTCATAATGAAGTATCTAATGGATGCTGGGGGCTAATGGGACCCCAAACATATTCTTTGCAGCGCGATATTGCAAATATGTAGCACCTATATGTGGACCAAGGAGGGATGATGCAAACCTTTGGATATGAATCCGCAAACTGTGGCTGAGCTACTGAAGAAGCATGGGAAACCAAAGACCACTCAAAGAGTGAATGGCCTGGATAGTTTGTGTTGCTACATCCTCCATAATATCTGGATGTTGTACTAGAGGTGGCAGAGGAAGGGGAGGACGATGAACATGTGGGCGCCTAACTACTCCGAGTGCCCACAGCCCCTGTCTAAGGCATACCTCTATAGCATACAGGCGAGGTTTAATGTCAAGTAATTGTTGCGTACCTATAACAAAAACTCAACATATAATTTTTTTTAATAAAATTAAGGTACATCAAGATTATTTTTGGGTGGTTTATCAAAAACCATACACCAACAATCCCAAAAGTTATCTACTATGCCCCTATGTGTGCACCATTTTATAGAAATTTTTGGCTTGTTAACATTAACTGGCAAACCATTGCTGGGGTTAATAAATAAAGAGGCTATTTGGGATTTTGTTATTTGGAGATCTTTCACATCATCATAAGACAATCCACATGCATAATATTGCCTCATGGTTTCTCACCATGAATGAAATGCATTATGTTGGGTGGAGAGGGTTTCTACATTTGTAATTATTCCTATCAATGTGGTTGACATATGGATAATCGAGGGATTTTCTTATAAACATCACAAATTCCCCCCTCAATTGCTCCAATTTTTTCATGAATTAAGTCTTCAATTGATGGCGAGGTGGTGGAGCATTTGGCATTTCTTGCATTTTGATTCTCAGCTGGTGGATTTTCATTTCAACTGGTGGAATTTGTGCATTTTCATTCTCAACAGCCATAATGCCCGATTAAAGTTAAAAAATAATTAATCTAAAATTAGACAATATAAATGAAACACTAT
Organism: Sequoia sempervirens; assembly: GCA_007258455.2. Taxonomy (NCBI): domain Eukaryota; kingdom Viridiplantae; phylum Streptophyta; class Pinopsida; order Cupressales; family Cupressaceae; genus Sequoia; species Sequoia sempervirens. The sequence continues at coordinate 17,287,230 of VDFB02086081.1, read as the reverse complement.
TTTTAAATCAAAATCCATTAAAAACATTCATTTTTTTATCAAAATCTATTTTGAACTCAATTGTTTCATAAAAATTCAATCAAAACCCTATTTTGAAAAAAAATCCACAAAAAACATTCATTTTTTATCAAAATCCATTCTCAATTCAATTTTTTCATAAAAATTCAATCAAAAACCCTATTGTGAAAAAAAATCCACAAAAAACATTCATTTTTTTATCAAAATCTATTCTAAACTCAATTCTTTCACAAAAACTCAATCAAAAACCCTATTTTTTAAAAAAATCAACAAAAACCATATAAAATTATTCAAATCTAAATCAAAATTGAATCAAATCAAATAAAAAAAAAAACCTTTCCAAATCGAATTTAGCCTATATCGGATATCCGTTATGCGAAGAATGGATGCACAGTGTGCTCGCGGGTTCTTCTCAGCCGAATGACTTCAAAAAAGTGACATAAGTTTTTAATATATGCTTTTTACAAATCGGATATCCAATTTGGATCGGATAACGGATTTGTAAAAATAGGTTTGGTGTTAGGTATGGTGACACCCGAGCCTAGAAAAAGTCAAACATGTTCTTTTCGCATTTTTTCGGTTGATGAAAGACATTTTTTTTGTCATTGCCACTTTTTGGCCCACCATTTACCTACACATACCCAGAGTTCACCCAAGATTCCTATTGTACGATGTATAATGAAACTCCACAACATCTCTTGTGGACGTTTCATAGTTCTCCTGCTTGGGGGTTTGGCTAGATCCCATGCAGCTCCATGATGCCAATATGGCAGGGTGGAAAATGAGCACTGGTTTTGTGGTTTCCCATTTCACATCATTGATTTGTTGTTACATACATATATGTATATGCACAAATTCTTCTATACATTCACTATTATGTTTTCATACTTTCTCATTCTCAATAGACAGCCTTGGTTAACTAATTGAAAAAATTATTCACTATTTTTACCCTCACATTGTATATCATAGTTTTACCCCTATACTTGCTCTTTATCCTTCCTTTTTATTTCCCTTGGTTGTCCACTAACATAGATTTCTGTTCTGTTTGCATGAACTAGGTTTAAGCATGGAAACAAATGTGAAAACCAAGTTAAGACAACAATATCAAATATTATATATGCAAACAATAGAGTTTCCTACAATGAAACACCACAACATCTCTCATGGATGTTTCATACTTCTCTTGCTCAGGGGTTTAGCTAGAGTCCATGTAGCTCCATGATGCCAATATGGCAGGGTGGCAAACAAGCACGGGTCTTCTGGTTTCCCATTTCACACCAGTCATTTCTTTGTTACATACATATATGTATATGCACAAACTATTGTATAGATTTACTATTATGTTTTCCATAAGGAATACAAACAAGCGTGGGTTTTGTAGTTCTACATTTAACACCATACATTTGTTCTTACATATATATATGTCTACATAAATTATTTTATACATTTGGTGACATCTTTCTGATCTTCCCTCCAAACAATGTGTAACTTCTAATTCAATTAAAATACCTTCACAAAGTATACATGTCATTTGAATCCCTAAATTACCAAGTTGATACTACTTGCAACATCTTCATTTTTTGCAAAACCCATTTATGATCACCATTATAACTAAACTAATGGAATCACTTTTCCAAAAGACATAACCATACTAAATGAATCACTTTCACAAAACCATACTTGTTAATTTGATCTTAGGAATATAACACATAATGTACAATTTCATAGCCACTTTGTAACTGGTAAATCTGATTCCAGAACACAAATTTTTTTTTTCCATTTAATGAATCAAAAATTGATAATAATTCCTTAAAATTTATTATTATTAAGAAAACTAATACTTTACAAATTTCAATTGTATTCAATTGAGAAAATGTGATTTATAAATAAAATTTTTATTTAAAAATCATTTTCTTAATATTACTTGTTAAAATCATTGATAATTAATTAATTGACATTGCAAATAATGGATACATTGTAAAAAATGAAAACAACCTACAATTCTATTTTACATTTCTAGAATCAGCTTCTAACAAAAAATAACTAATATGGAAGCACAAAAAAACAATCTCCTGATATACGCAAATGCTTTCTAATCTTTGGTGCACTGCTTCTCACATAACAATAAAGAAGTGCACTATAATATAGAGTTTACAATGGTGTATAATACTCGAAATAAGTGTACAGATGTAAAACAATTTCTACATAAGCCATATTCATATTATCCATCTAATTATGCCTTCCAAATATCTTTCTCTATTAAAATATACTCTACGGATTTTAATCTCGATTAACTCCTACGTCAAAATATTCACCAACAAATCTAAAAAGGGCTATTAATAGAATCTCAAGCTGCAAGGACAAAGAAACTAGATAATAGAGGATTCAAACTTAATTAAAGAACACATTGTCATTTATTATAGAAATTTATTGAACAATGAAGGGAGTTCAAATCGATCTGAGCAAAATAAATTCCTCTCTAATATTCCAAAGATAATTACTCAAGAACAAAATAAAGAACTAAATAGAAGCATATCTATGGAAGAAGCAAAGATATCCCTCAAACAGCTTCTAGCAGGGAGGCCCCTGGTCCAGACAGGTTCCCAACATGATTCTACCAAAAATGCTGGGGTATTATTGGGAAGGATTTAGTGGATGCTTTAGAGGTAGCAAGAAGGTCGGGTAAAATACTCAAGGAGATTAATAACACATTTATAGCATTAGTTCCAAAGAAGGAAAAAGCTATTAAGGTGGAAGATTTTAGACCCATTTCTCTTTGCAACACAATCTATAAGATTCTCTCAAAGGTGATGGTAAATAGGTTGAAACCTCTGTTAAATTTGATAATATCGGATGAGAAAACAAGTTTTGTCCCAGGTAGATCTATTTTGGATGGAGTCATTGTAGCCCAAGAAGCTATACATACCCTGCAAAACACTAAAAAGGCTAGTATGTTGATAAAATTAGACATATCAAAAGCATATGATAATGTAGATTGGCATTTTCTATGCAAAATGATGCAAGCTTTTGGCTTTAATAGACAATGGATAAATTGGATATTTGAATGTATTTCTACTCCAAAATTCTCAATTCTAGTAAATGGAAATCCAGAAGGTTACTTCAACTTGTCCGAAGGGTTAAGACAAGGGGATCCTCTATCCCCATTTCTCTTCATCATTATGGCATAAGCTTTGGGCAGAGCAATCAAGGCAAATAATATCTTAGGGAAGATTGAGGGGATCAAAGTGACTAGGAATTTTAGTTCCACGCATCAGCAATTTGCTGATGATACATTATTGATGGGAGGAGTAAAAAGAAAGGAAGCAAGTAGATTTTATGAGATTCTTTGGTCATATGAGAAAGCATTAGGTCAAGCAATCAATAGAGAAAAATCAGAAATCTTCTTTTTCTCAAAGAAACAAGATATAGAGATCCACATTATCAATAATTTTAAATGCAAAAAGGGATCCTTACCATGTACATATCTGGGTATTCCTATAGATAAGGGACTAAGAAATTCAAAATTATAGTACCCTTTGAAAAGAAAAATGGATAAAAGGATAAAATCTTGGAAAGGGAAATGGCTGTCATGGGCAGGAAGACTAATTATGCTTCAAATAGTAATATTAGCATTACCAATTTATCTCCTCTCTTATTTGGCAATAACAACAAGAATGAATAAGGCCCTAATTCAAAAAATGAGAAATTTCTTTTGGAAAAAGATTGAGGAGAAGAATTGTAGGAGTTTACGTGAACTCCTCAAACCCCCCAAAATCACTTGCAAGACAAAAACTTCCACAAGAGAGAAATGGCAGAAATATCATGCTATCATTAAGATGCAAGGATGCCAAATTGAGTATGACATGACATGATTACAAATGTACAAGATGCCTGATTATATAGGCAAGAGTTAAAACCTAAAATGCATAAGATGTTGCCATGTGTCTTGATCTAACAACATGTGAACCCTATCTAGATGATTATTAAATATTGAGATAAGTTCTAGAAGGACAACTCATCTTCTAGAAGGAATCTTATCCCACCAAACAAGGAAGGGAATATTATCCCATTTATTAAATGATTGCAACCTAGGACTAAAAGATTAAATGCAAGACCTAAGTTAACTTAGGTTAGTGTAATAATTAATTAATTAATTAATTACACCAACACCCCCCCATAAGTTCGACTTAGGGAGGAAAATGCAATGATTATGCAAGATGATGATGGGTCCCGACTACGAGGCCATGTTAGGTACCCATGTACATGAAGATGCAAAAAATCTCCCACAACCAGAGAAAAAGGGAAAACCCAATGGGAAGAAAACCCCTCTCCAAAAAGAGATGAAAATGCAGAAATGTGAGATAGGATGGGAAGGATGGAGGACTCCCAAATACCCCCCAAGTACACCATCCGTCACATGGATACAATATATTCACCCCCCATAGGGAGGAGATAGAAATGCTTCCCATTCTAGATAATAATTGAAGGAAGGATGTATGCTGATGATGATGTCTTTGAACTCTACTCAAATGTCTCCTTTCCTGAAGATGAAGATGCCACAATCAATGGTGACAAACCAGGACGATGCAGAAATTGATGTTGAACAATATCCAAAGACAAAGATATAAATGCCCAATTTTTCTGAAATGAAAAATGGCCTGCTTATAAAATTTTTTTGCCTCAGAGGACAACTGACCGGGATTATTTTTTGCTGCAAATTGTACGGATAGTGCAATTGATTTTGCAAACCCTAAAAATACATCTGAAGCTCCTGGGTTGATGTATCCGATTTTAATGAATGGGCAGGTGATCCTAGGGTTTCGAGGCCTTCTGAAGACAATGGCGAGCTTGGATTTGACTCTATTTGCTTCAGAAATCAGCTTGGTCCCTGGGTGGAAACAAGTAGCCTTCAATGGAAACCTCCATGCCTGCAAAGAATCTGGCACACCAAATTTCTTGATCGAGGGTTGATGTTTCATTGGATAAGCTTTGATACCATGTAGGAGTTTAGGTGAACTCCTCAAATCCCCCAAAATCACCTGCAAGACAAAAACTTCCACAAGAGAGAAATGGCAGAAATATCATGCTATCATTAAGATGCAAGGATGCCAAATTGAATATGACATGACATGATTACAAATGTACAAGATGCCTGATTATATAGGCAAGAGTTAAAACCTAAAATGCATAAGATGTTGCCATGTGTCTTGATCTAACAACATGTTACAACATGTGAAACCTATCTAGATGATTATTAAATATTGAGATAAGTTCTAGAAGGACAACTCATCTTCTAGAAGGAATCTTATCCCACCAAACAAGGAAGGGAATATTATCCCATTTATTAAATGATTGCAACCTAGGACTAAAAGATTAAATGCAAGACCTAAGTTAACTTATGTTAGTGTAATAATTAATTAATTAATTAATTACACCAACAAGAATAAGATAGCCCTTATTGTGTGGGATAAAATTTGCAAACCAAAACCACTAGGAGGATTGGGACTAAGAGATCAAGTGAAGCAAAATTTGGCTTTGGGAGCAAAACTAGTATGGAGAATGATAAAGGACCCACAATCAAGGTGGGTGAGACTCTTGCAAATTAAATATCTAGAAGGAAATGCATCCAAGGAAATTTTTAGGATTAATAACCCCCCCAAGGGATCAATAATATGGAACTTTATCCTCAAATGTAAGCCTCTAGTGGCAGATTATGTATCTTGGGATGTTCATGATGGAAATTCATGCTTGTTTTGGGAGGATTCATGGGGAGGCTATCCGAGTATAGATAGTCAAATATCAATTGAAACAACTAAAAGATGGCTAAAGAAAACATGGGGGGAGAAGATAAAAGATTATGTCAATTTCTTAGAGGCTCACCCAGCCTTTGGGTGGGAATGGAAAAATTTGGAGGGCCTCCCCATTCCACAACATGAGGCTAGGCAGTTAAAAGAGGTAATTAGAAATAGACAAATATTCTTTAGAAAAGGGAATGATACACTAATATGGGCAGCCTCAAAGTATGGACAGTATAATGCTAAAGAGGGATATAACATACTAGCTAACCAAGCAGAAAACATTAATTTGGGCATATCTTAGAAGCTGTTTTGGAGTGGAAAAATAATACCAAAAGTAGGATTTTTTGCTTGGTTAGCAACTAGAAGGAAAACTCTAACAGTAGAAAGATTTAGAAAAATGGGTTTCGAAGGCCCTTCAAGATGTGTATTATGTAAAGCTCATGAAGAAAGCAATGATCACTTACTCTTGAATTGCCCCTTCTCAACAAAATGTTGGAGATGGCTTTGTGCAAAGTTAGGATTTGTAACGGCTCTTCCCAATGACATAATATCCCTATTTCAAAGTTGGCCTATTAGAACCAAGGATGGGCTACTTAGTAGCTTATGGGAGATCAGTCCATCAACGATATTATGGGAAAGATGGAAAGAGAGGAACAAAAGGTTTTTTAACAACAAATCAAAACTACTTGAATCAGTTATTAATATGATAGAAAGCTCAATTGTGGAAATGATAAACAACAAAATAGCATTAAGAATCAAGACAAAAGGAGTCTTTATTGAGTGGGATGGAAAAATGAGGTTTAATTGGGCAAGCCTTAAAGTCCCCATGTTTTTTGGGGAAAGAGATAAGAAGAAAGAGCAAACAACATGGAATCCACCTAAGACTGGATGGTTGAAACTAAACTTTGATGGAGCTTCAAAAGGTAATCCTGGTCCATCAGGGGTAGGATGTATAAGTAGGGATAGTAGTGGTTCCATTAAAGGAAAGATTGTTGTTCCCCTTCAAGAGGATACAAATAACATAGCTGAATTCACAGCCTTATACATTGGGCTGATTGAATGCCAAAAGAAAGGAATTGACAAGTTAGAAATTGAAATAGATTCAACTATCACTATCAATGCAGTGAGAATGTCTGAAACACCTAACTGGAGACTTAAAGCCCTACTAGAAAGGATTCTGACAATTCTTGATTATTTTGATTGCTTTACTATTAATCATGTATATAGGGAGGAAAATTTGGAAGCAGATGAGTTATCGAAGATTGCAGCGGAAGGTAAAGTGGTGAGGTGGTGGTAGTAAAGCTATGTTAGATGATCAAGGTCCTTTGTTATTGTGGCCACTTTTGCAAGAGTCAGTTTGTTCCTTTGGTTACAACACTGGTTGGGACTTAATTATGTCTACTAGAACTCTTTCAGATGTTTTTATCCTGTCAAGAACAATTGTTGTTTTGGTTTGGAGTATAAGCTTATAATGATTATCTTGTAATATAAGATGTAAGATCCTTTGATAGTAGCTATATTAATAAAATTTGGCTTTGCCTCTTGCTGATAAAAAAAAAAAAAATTCACCAACAAAACTAGTAATTTGCAAATTTAAATTGTATTGAATGCAGAAAATGTGATTTACTATGAATTTTTTTATTCAAAAATCATTCTCCTATTGTTATTTATTAAAATCATTGATAATTAATTAATTGAGATTGGAAGTAATGAATACATTATAAATAATTAATTTTACATTCCTGCAATCAACTTCCACCTAGAAATTATTGATATTGAAATGCAAAAAGCAATCTCCTAATATACACAAATGCTTTTTAATCTCTGCTGAATTGCTCGACGCTTAACAATTAACAAGTGCAAACATTTTACAATGCTTGGAAAAAATGTAGAGATGATATCTTTTATTGCACACATAGCTTTCCTTACCTTTCAAATTCACTTTGCAATCTACCTCTCATGGTCGACCCCTATTGGCTAATCTTTGCATCTTGTGCATGCGATTGCTAGTATAACAATTTCCTTGATATTTTTACCATCAACTTTCTAGAAATGAAAATAAGTGGCAAAAGGCCTCTACCACGCTATCTTCTTCACCCTCAACAATAAATCACTTCTCCACTTCACAAGTATCATGTATTTTTTCCCATAATTCATAGAGTTCTGTCAAGGAAAATTCCCGCTCATTGCGGAATGCATCATCTTGTTGCGTGAAGACACCTATCCATAACCATTTACCCTCTTTCACCTTTGTTGAATAGTATTTATAATGATGAATATCCAATGTGGTGGGCCGAGAGACACAATTTATAACGAAACATAGCATGGTGGCATTGCTATTGGAGGAATGCTTCTCCGCCCATCTTAGTCTAGGGGAAGAATAGTTGTTGCTGATTTTCTTGTTAGCAAAGGAGTGGAGGATAGAGAAATTCAGAAAGGATGAAGGGTTTAGAAGTGACCCCACACCAACGACTGCCTCAAAACATATCATTACTTGTTCTGGCCATTTCTGTAGAAAAAATAAAAAATAAAAGCAAGCATTCGTAATGAGTTGAGAGTTGAAAATAATTAGAATTTTATTTATGGAAAAAATTATTACCTGAATCATTTGAATGCAAGTCTCAACAATTGATCTTTTCTTTGCTCTGAGTTCCACCAACCTCAATCTTTGTAGGTGCTCCCAACTTTTTATACCCGACACCTCCCAACATTTACAATCCATCGTAAGCTCCTCCAACGATGTGCACTCTTGCAAACCTTGTATCTTCTCAACTTTGTTGCAGCCTTCCACTTTACATGCTACCAGGGAAGCTAATTTTTCAAAACTTGAAAGCATGTCTAGTTCTGGACATTTCCTTAGTATCAACTCTCGAAGGTCTACAATGTCAACAATAGCACTTATGCTCCTTAGCAGTTTACAACTGGCCATACATATTGTCTCTGTTGTTGTTGGTATGCTATCCACCTCCCTTAAATGCTCATTATAATTAAGTGCGAGAAATTTAAGGGCAGGACAATGGTCTTCAGAAATTGAAATTTCATAGAATGAGCAAAGACAAAATATAAAACAGAAACAAATTGCTACAACAGAAAAACAAACTTTTATTCATTAACTTGGTTCATGTCAAAATGGCTACAACAAATGCTTAAATAGATGCACACAATCTATCAACAATGAAAAACAATAGAAACTTCAAATCAAACAACAAATTATGCAACAATCAACACAATAGATTGATTGGGCTGATTTTAAGAAAAAACAAGGAAACTGCCGGAAACCACAAATCATGGAAACAACAGTGGGATAAATTAGAAGTTTCTTTCCAACACTCCCCCTTAATTTTGACCATCAACAACTCCCAAATTTTTTCTTAGATATTCAAAGCTATCCTTTGGAAATTCCTTGGTAAAAATGTCTTCCAACTAATCTTTAGATTTACAAAATTCAAGATAGATTTCTCCATTGTTGACCAATTCTCTGATGAAATGGTACCTCGTATCAATATTCTTGCTCCTTTTGTGAAATACCTTATTTTTGGACAATGCAACAGCTGATTTGTTATCACAAAGGATTGGTGTTGGATCATCTTGATTATGCAACAAATCTGACAAAATTTTACGCACCCAAATTGCATGACATGCTGCAGTAGTTGCGGCTACATATTTTGCTTCGGCTGAAGAAATTGTCACTGTAGGTTGCTTCTTTGATGCCTGTGAGACAACTCCCTATCCAATATGAAATAAATTTCCTAATGTAATTTTCCTATCATCTATGCTACCTGCAAAATCACTATCAGTATAACCAATCAAATCAAAATTGTTAGTTTTGGAATATAGAATTCCATATCTTGTTTTTCCTGCAACATATCTGAGTATTCTCTTCCCAACTTGCTAGTGAGAATTTTGAGGTGAATCCATGAACCTTGAAATCAAACTTACACCGTACACAATATTAGGCCTTGTAGCTATAAGATACATTAAACTACCAACAAGCTTTTTAAATCTAGTTGGATGGAAAAATGAGGTTTAATTGGGCAAGCCTTAAAGTCCCCATGTTTTTTGGGGAAAGAGATAAGAAGAAAGAGCAAACAACATGGAATCCACCTAAGACTGGATGGTTGAAACTAAACTTTGATGGAGCTTCAAAAGGTAATCCTGGTCCATCAGGGGTAGGATGTATAATTAGGGATAGTAGTGGTTCCATTAAAGGAAAGATTGTTGTTCCCCTTCAAGAGGATACAAATAACATAGCTGAATTCACAGCCTTATACATTGGGCTGATTGAATGCCAAAAGAAAGGAATTGACAAGTTAGAAATTGAAATAGATTCAACTATCACTATCAATGCAGTGAGAATGTCTGAAACACCTAACTGGAGACTTAAAGCCCTACTAGAAAGGATTCTGACAATTCTTGATTATTTTGATTGCTTTACTATTAATCATGTATATAGGGAGGAAAATTTGGAAGCAGATGAGTTATCGAAGATTGCAGCGGAAGGTAAAGTGGTGAGGTGGTGGTAGTAAAGCTATGTTAGATGATCAAGGTCCTTTGTTATTGTGGCCACTTTTGCAAGAGTCAGTTTGTTCCTTTGGTTACAACACTGGTTGGGACTTAATTATGTCTACTAGAACTCTTTCAGATGTTTTTATCCTGTCAAGAACAATTGTTGTTTTGGTTTGGAGTATAAGCTTATAATGATTATCTTGTAATATAAGATGTAAGATCCTTTGATAGTAGCTATATTAATAAAATTTGGCTTTGCCTCTTGCTGATAAAAAAAAAAAAAATTCACCAACAAAACTAGTAATTTGCAAATTTAAATTGTATTGAATGCAGAAAATGTGATTTACTATGAATTTTTTTATTCAAAAATCATTCTCCTATTGTTATTTATTAAAATCATTGATAATTAATTAATTGAGATTGGAAGTAATGAATACATTATAAATAATTAATTTTACATTCCTGCAATCAACTTCCACCTAGAAATTATTGATATTGAAATGCAAAAAGCAATCTCCTAATATACACAAATGCTTTTTAATCTCTGCTGAATTGCTCGACGCTTAACAATTAACAAGTGCAAACATTTTACAATGCTTGGAAAAAATGTAGAGATGATATCTTTTATTGCACACATAGCTTTCCTTACCTTTCAAATTCACTTTGCAATCTACCTCTCATGGTCGACCCCTATTGGCTAATCTTTGCATCTTGTGCATGCGATTGCTAGTATAACAATTTCCTTGATATTTTTACCATCAACTTTCTAGAAATGAAAATAAGTGGCAAAAGGCCTCTACCACGCTATCTTCTTCACCCTCAACAATAAATCACTTCTCCACTTCACAAGTATCATGTATTTTTTCCCATAATTCATAGAGTTTTGTCAAGGAAAATTCCCGCTCATTGCGGAATGCATCATCTTGTTGCGTGAAGACACCTATCCATAACCATTTACCCTCTTTCACCTTTGTTGAATAGTAATTATAATGATGAATATCCAATGTGGTGGGCCGAGAGACACAATTTATAACGAAACATAGCATGGTGGCATTGCTATTGGAGGAATGCTTCTCCGCCCATCTTAGTCTAGGGGAAGAATAGTTGTTGCTGATTTTCTTGTTAGCAAAGGAGTGGAGGATAGAGAAATTCAGAAAGGATGAAGGGTTTAGAAGTGACCCCACACCAACGACTACCTCAAAACATATCATTACTTGTTTTGGCCATTTCTGTAGAAAAAATAAAAAATAAAAGCAAGCATTCGTAATGAGTTGAGAGTTGAAAATAATTAGAATTTTATTTATGGAAAAAATTATTACCTGAATCATTTGAATGCAAGTCTCAACAATTGATCTTTTCTTTGCTCTGAGTTCCACCAACCTCAATCTTTGTAGGTGCTCCCAACTTTTTATACCCGACACCTCCCAACATTTACAATCCATCGTAAGCTCCTCCAACGATGTGCACTCTTGCAAACCTTGTATCTTCTCAACTTTGTTGCAGCCTTCCACTTTACATGCTACCAGGGAAGCTAATTTTTCAAAACTTGAAAGCATGTCTAGTTCTGGACATTTCCTTAGTATCAGCTATCGAAGGTCTACAATGTCAACAATAGCACTTATGCTCCTTAGCAGTTTACAACTGGCCATACATATTGTCTCTGTTGTTGTTGGTATGCTATCCACCTCCCTTAAATGCTCATTATAATTAAGTGCGAGAAATTTAAGGGCAGGACAATGGTCTTCAGAAATTGAAATTTCATAGAATGAGTAAAGACAAAATATAAAACAGAAACAAATTGCTACAACAGAAAAACAAACTTTTATTCATTAACTTGGTTCATGTCAAAATGGCTACAACAACTGCTTAAATAGATGCACACAATCTATCAACAATGAAAAACAATAGAAACTTCAAATCAAACAACAAATTATGCAACAATCAACACAATAGATTGATTGGGCTGATTTTAAGAAAAAACAAGGAAACTGCCGGAAACCACAAATCATGGAAACAACAGTGGGATAAATTAGAAGTTTCTTTCCAACACTCCCCCTTAATTTTGACCATCAACAACTCCCAAATTTTTTCTTAGATATTCAAAGCTATCCTTTGGAAATTCCTTGGTAAAAATGTCTTCCAACTAATCTTTAGATTTACAAAATTCAAGATAGATTTCTCCATTGTTGACCAATTCTCTGATGAAATGGTACCTCGTATCAATATGCTTGCTCCTTTTGTGAAATACATTTTTTTGGACAATGCAACAACTGATTTGTTATCACAAAGGATTGGTGTTGGATCATCTTGATTATGCAACAAATTTGACAAAATTTTACGCACCCAAATTGCATGACATGCTGCAGTAGTTGCGGCTACATATTTTTCTTCGGCTGAAGAAATTGTCACTATAGGTTGCTTCTTTGATGCCTGTGAGACAACTCCCTATCCAATATGAAATAAATTTCCTAATTTAATTTTCCTATCATCTATGCTACCTGCAAAATCACTATCAGTATAACCAATCAAATCAAAATTGTTAGTTTTGGAATATAGAATTCCATATCTTGTTTTTCCTGCAACATATCTGAGTATTCTCTTCCCAACTTGCTAGTGAGAATTTTGAGGTGAATCCATGAACCTTGAAATCAAACTTACACCATACACAATATTATGCTCAATTTTGTTCCTATGAGAATTGGAGTTGGTGCAGGATTACAATTCAACATTTTTAAATCTTCTTAATACATCCTTGGCATATTTGGACTGGAAAATAAAAATGCCCTTATTTGTTTGAACAACTTCAATACCCAAAAAGTATCTCATCAAGCCCAAATCTCTCATTTCAAACTCTTTCATCATATCTAACTTAAACGTGTCAACAGAAAAATTTCCACAGAAAATCAAATCATCAACATACATACAATCAAAATTTGACCTTCATCATTAGTATTTATATACAATGTAGGCTCACTATTGCTTCTTCTGAATCCATTACTTATCAAATATGAATTGATTCTACTATATCAAGCCCTGGGTGCTTGTTTCAATCCATAAAGTGCCTTTTTTAATTTATAAACCTTATTTTCATGACCATGAACTTCATAACTAGGGGGTTCTAAAATATAAACCTCTTCATCAAGAAAACCATTTAAGAAAGCTGATTTTACATCCATTTGAAACACATTCCAATTATTATGTGCAACTACTACTAGAATAGTTCTAATTGTGTCCATCCTTGCAACTGGAGAAAAAGTTTCATTATAGTCAATCCCATACTGCTATGAAAACCCTTTTGCAACTAATCTTGCTTTATGTTTTACAATTTGACCTTCAACATTAAATTTAGTTTTATAGACCCATTTAACTCCTATGCAATCTTTACCTTTAGGTAAATCTACTAACTCCCATGTTTTATTTCTTTCAATAGAGTCTATTTCTTTATCCATTGCCTTAATCCAATTATCATCTTTTACTGCTTCTTCAAAATAAACATGATCATTGACAAATAAAGAAAAATATGAATTCACAATTTCATCTCCTTTATCATATATTTCTTTTAAGCTTTTTGTTTTCTTTGCTTTGCACCTTTTTCTTAATGAAGCAAGTGTTGGATCTGATTCATCACTTAAATTTGAATTTGAATTAGAAGGATTTGGATGGGAGGATGATATACCTTACATAATATTTCTTGGTGGAGTACTTGGTGTCATTTGACCATCTTTTTCTTTTGGTTCCTCCTCACTATCATGTATAGGTGCTCCACTTGAGACTATCTTTTCAACATTTGAATCCCATGATTCTTCTTTTTTAAATTCAACATCTCTACTAATGATCAATTTATTTGTAATTGGATTATACAACCGGTAAGCTTTTGATTGATCATCATAACCAATAAAAATACATTTTTCACTCATATCATCTAATTTCCTTCTTAATTCAGATGGCACAAGAGAATAAGCAACACACCCAAAATTTCTAAAATGAGAGACAATATGCTTCTTACCATTCCAAGCTTCTTGGGGGATTTTATCCCTCACAATCTTTGTAGGACTCCTATTCAGAATGTACATAGCACATGCCACTACTTCTGTCCACAAATCATTGGATAGATTTTTGGCCTTCATCATGCTTCTGGCCATATCCATTATAGTCTTGTTCTTCCTTTCGGCTATTCCATTATGCTATGGTGTATATCTTGTTGTAAACTGTTTCTTAATTCCATGATATCTACAAAATTCCAAAAATTCATTAGAACTGAATTCACCATCCCTATTAGATTTGAGTACCTTAATGTAGAATCCACTTTGTTTTTTGTCAAAGCTTTAAACTCCTTGAATTTATCAAATGCTTCAGACTTTTTCTTGAGAAAGTATATCCATATCTTCCTGCTGAAATCATCAATAAATGTTAGGAAATATAAATTGCCTCCTAAAGATGGAGTCTGCATTGGCCCACATATATCGGTGTGAACTAATTCTAATGGTGTCTTTGCTTTGTATGAAATTTTTATTGGAAAACTCTCTCTATGTTGTTTTTCTAAGATACAACTTTCACAAGTACTAGTTGGATGATCTATAACTAGTAAACCTCTCACCATATTTTTCTTTTGCAATAAACTTAAACCTCCACAATGAAGGTGGCCATACCTTAAGTGCCAAAGCCATGTCTAATCTAAGCACATTGTTTTGAAATTAATTTCCTCCTTTCCTTGAATACAATTAATTTGAAGAGGGAACATTCTGTTTTGTGTCATTTTGACCCTTGCAATTAATCTATCATTAGGATTTCTATCCAAAATTGTACATTCATCATTTTTTAAGTGAACTTTGTACCCTTTTTGCATTAATTGACCAACACTCAACAAATTATGTTTTAAATTAGGTACAAAGAAAATATCATCAATGTGTCTCTTTTCACCACTCTTAGTCATGATATTAATGATTCCTTTCCCAGTTACAGATACTCTACTATCATTTCCCAATTTTACTTCTGATTTTATAGAATCATCCAAACTAGCAAATAATTCTTTGTTTCCTATCATATGGTTGCTACAACCACTGTCTAAAAACCATACATCATTAGAGCTTTCTTGAGCCATATTACAAGTTATGAGTAAACTTCTAGAATTATTAGCAAATACATCTATGTAATTTTCCTTTTGCCTATCCACTTCAGCTTGTTTGATTCTACATTCATTTACAAAATGACCATATTTCTTACAATAGTGGCATTGTATGTGTGATTTATCATACCTTGATGATTGAAACTAATTTCTTCCACGTTCTCTATTGTTGAAATTTTGATAGGACGAGTTGTTTCTTTCTCCTTGATATGAACTTGTGTGTTCACTTCTTCCTCTTCCTCTTCCTCTGAAGTTTGATCTTCCTCTACCTCTTCCTCTTCCAAATGATACCTGTGTTCTGAAAGCACTCTCCAAAGAAGAATTTTTATTTTGATTCATTCTAGTTTCATGAGAAAGCAAAGATCCCATCAATTCATCTATTGACATTTGAGATAAATCTTTTGATTCTTCAATTGCAACCACTATTGCATCAAATTTGTTAGGAAGACTTCTAAGAACCTTTTCTATCACCTTTTGATCAAATATATTTTCACCATGTATCTTCATTTGATTTGCAATATTCATTACATTACTGAAAAATTGATCTACAGATTTTTATGAACTCATTTGAAGATTTTCAAAATTCATTCTTAAAATATGTAATTTTGCAACTTTTACTTTAGTTGTCCCTTGGAATGAATTTTCTAAGATTTCCCAAAATTTCTTAGAACTAGTTGCATTAGAAATTCTAGAGAACAAAGTTTCATCAATTACTTGTTGAATAAGAAATAAAGCTTTAGAATCTTTCTTTTTCTTTTCCTTAAGATCATCTTTTTTGTGTTTGTGACAAAGTAGAAAAATCTTGAGGTTCTACAAACCCATTTTGAACAAACTCCCACAAATCTTGTGAACAAAATAATGTCCTCATTTTTATTACCCATGTATCATAATTTTTACCTGTAAATATTGGAATTTGGCGCTGACATATAAATGACTCCAATACTTAGCAGTTTCAACACACACAATAGCTACAACAATGATCACTCATTTGCCTTATCTTTGTTAGTAGATTTCAACCTTTTGAAATATTCATCCCTGATCATCTAGCTATGATCCTAATCTAATAGAAAGAGCAAAGACAAAATATAAAATAGAAACAAATTGCTATAGCAAAAAAACAAACTTTTATTCATTAACTTGGTTCATGTCAAAATGGCTACAACAGCTGCTTAAATAGATGCACACAATCTGTCAACAATGACAAACAATAGAAACTTCAAATCAATCAACAAATTATGTAGCAATCAACACAATAGATTGATTGGGCTGATTTTAAGAAAAAATAGGGAAATTGCCGGAAACCACAAATCATAGAAACAACAGTGGGAGAAATTAGAAGTTTCCTTCCAACAAAATCTTGGACATTCTTGTCTCCTCTAGACGTACTTCCTTGAGATTTCTCAACGGAGGAATAAATGATCCCTGCCCCAAATCCAACTCACTGATGGGGCAATTGAATATTTCTAGCGTTTGAAGATTAATTAGTTGCTTTAATGATTTTGGTAAAGATTCCACTCCTATATCGTATAACTGCAATTGCTCTAAAAGATTGAGACTCTCCATAGAGTCTGGTAAAGATTACATCTAGAAATATCCTTTTTTTGAACCTATCTTCATCACTCTCAACTTGCTGAGTTGATCGATATTAATTGGGAGCTCCCTTAACCTGGTCCACGTTAAATAGAGCTAACTCAAGGATGCTTAATTTGTGATGTGATGAGGCAACTGGTCCAATTGCATGCAGCCATCAAGATTCAAATACTCAAGCCTTGTCATGTTTTCCAGAATGTCTGACTCTATGGTTAGTATGACATTCCTGTAAATTGAGATGTTGAAGGAGCAACAGCTGCTTAAAAGAATTCGGTAACATTTTCAATCCATGAGATCTAGTTAAATCTAGATGCTGCAGGTTTGTCAAATTGCCAAAATAGCTAGGCAATGATGGTATGCTATAATCTTTCACCTGTAGATGCTCAAGTGATTGAAGATGACAAAACTCCTCTGGCAGACTCTCCACATAAAATCCATATAGGGATATCTTTTTCAAATTCTCCAGATATCCTATGGACTTTGGAATTTTTGTTAATCTAATGCAATAAGAAATATTCAACACTCTTAACTGCACTAGAGCCTGCAGCCAATTTTGAATTTAATTAAGAAGGGAAGTTAAAGATTGAAAAAAAATTAAAATAATTCAAATTATAAGGACTGGAAAAAAAAATAGAACCATGCAGGAAACATTCTTACTTCCGCCCTATCCTTCCATAGACCTTTAATGTTGTAGCAATGTTCAAGTTCTAAAACTCTTCAATTTTTCAATGGCGTCCATGATGGAAGATTTGTATAAGCAATTCCAATACAACTAAGCCATTTCAACTCCATTGATAGTATGACAATGGGTAATAAGTCTTGATAGTTTTGTCCTAACACGCAAACCTTTAATCCATCCAATAAACTAAGCCATGTGCTTTGATATATGTGTTTTTCCAGAGTGGTTTTTCCAGAACTACCCATACCCCAGATCCCCACAATTTGAACATTTGAATGAGTTTTTGCACATTCACGAACACTCATTTCAAAGTCTGCTACAACTTCTTCAAGACCAACATGTTGCTTTATATGAAGATAATTGATGCTGGCATTAGCATAATCTTATCTTGAGAAGATAATTGATGCTGCAAAGATCCTACTTTTTTGCAGTCTGGATTTCAATCTTATTTTCATTGTTGTGTAGCTTTGAGTTTTGTCTATCTTTAGTCAGATTGCTTTAAATCTCTAGTGTTTGTTTTTTCTTGCAAATAAAGCATGCCTTTTTTCATGTGTTGGTTTATTCTTAGTTGTAGTTTGTTTTTACTAAATGTTTTTTGCTTCCGTTGCTTGGCTGTGAAGTTTATTTATTCCTAGCCTCTTTGTAAGTTTTGGTAAAGCTGCAATAAACAAGAAAACTTTGTTTTGAAATAGAGCATGCTATTATGGTTTTGAAAATGTTGGATGCGAATTCTGCATAAGAAGTTTTGAATAAGCATAGCATGTGATTTATCTTATAATTGTTTTTCCATTATTTATTTTTTCTGTTCTATTCATTTTTAATCAGCTGGTTTTGAAGAGAGATCTATTTTTTTTCCAAAATCTACAATTGGTATCAGAGCAAGTATTTTGTTTTGGGTTTAAGATCTAGTTGTTGGAATTTTGCCAAAGATTATCATGTTGAATTCTAACACCTTGCCCATTCCAGAATTTTATGGAAATAAGTATGATTATTGGTGTATAAAAATGATGACTTTTTTGATAGGAAAAGATTTGTGGGAGATTGTTGAATCAGGTTATGAAGAACTGGCTGATTAGAATGCCCTCATAGCTAATGAAAGAACAACAAAGGAGGCTAAGAAGAAGAATTTTCAAGCATTGTTTCATATTAAAATAGCTCTAGACAAGAGTCTATTTCCATGAATTACAGGTGCAAAGACAACTGAGGATGCTTGGAAGACTCTAAAAGAAGCTTACCAAGGCAGTGATCAAGTCCAAGTTGTCAAGCTACAAACATTAAAGAGAGAATTTGAGAATTTAAAGATGCAAGAAGCAGAAAGTGTGAGTGAGTATTGTGTCAGAGTAAAAAATGTGGTCAATAAGATGGCTACACTTGGAGAAACTGTGAACACTGAGGTTCTAATAAAAAAGGTGTTGAGGTCTCTCACACCAAGATGGAATCATGTCACCATAATTATGGAAGAAAGCAAGGATTTGACAACCCTTCAATTCAATCACCTCATTGGATCTTTGATCTCACATGAAGAACGATTAAAAGATTATTTTGGAGAAGTGTTGAGAAAGCATTTTCCTCCATAGTACAAATCACAAAGAATGATGATGGCAACAGTAGTAGCAAAAGCAAGTAAAGCCAAGGTAAAGGTCAAAATCAGAATAATTCAAGAGGTAGAGGCAGAGGTGGTTCAAAAGGAAGAGGTGGTTCAAGAGGCAGAGGTAGGGGAAGATTTGATAAAAGGAATGTTCAATGTTACCATTGTAATAGGTATGGACATTTTGAAAAAGAATGTAGATTAAAAGAAGGTAAAAATGTTAATTATTTTCAAGAAAGTGATGAAAATCCTCCAGATAATTTATTTTTATCTTATTCTAAAGGTGAAAATACTAGTAAAGATGTTTGGTACCTAGATTCTGGATGCTCTAACCATATGTCAGGAAATGGGAAGTTTTTTTCAACAAAAGATGAAAGTTTCAAGTCAAAGATTCAGCTTGGTGATGACAAATCATTGGTGGTTGCTGCAAAAGGAGTTATGAAGGTCCACACAAAAGAAGGTATGAAGAATGTTAAAGACATTTATTACACTCCTGAGTTAAAACATAATTTGTTAAGTGTTGGAAAATTGTGTGAAAAGAACTATAGAGTTGTCTTTGAAAATAAGAAATGTACAATTTTTGATAAGAGTTAGGGCAACAGAATAGTCACAGTTGTGCCTATGACGAAAAATAGGATGTTCCCATTGAGATTTGGTGAACATAACAGTAGCCTTGCCAATATGGCATATGAGGATACAAGTTGGTTGTGGCATCTAAGGTATGGCCATTTAAACTTTCACAGTTTGAAGTTTTTGACCTCACAAGTGTTAGTTTCTGGTTTGCCCAAGGTTAAAGAGCACAAGGAGGTTTGTGAAGGATGTGCTAAAGGAAAGCATGCAAGAGAAAAATTTCCAAAAGGAACTGCATGGAGGGCCCATCACCCCCTTCAACTTGTTCATTCAGATATCTGTGGTCCTATGCAAACAAAGAGTTTGGGTAAGTCATCATATTTTATCATTTTTATTGATGATTACTCACACAAATGTTGGGTGTATTTTTTGAAGGCTAAGGATGAAGCCTTTGATACATTCAAGAGGTTTAAAGCACTTGTAGAAAATGAGAAAGGGTGCAAAATCAAATGTTTAAGGATTGATTGTGGAGGAGAATTTTGTTCAAGAGCATTTCAAGATTATTGTGATATGAATGGAATCAAGAGGCAACTCACAACTCCATACACACCTCAACAGAATGGGGTAGCTTAAAGGAAAAACTGCACTATGGTAGAAATGGCAAGGAACATGTTACAAACCAAGGGATTGAGTAACTCTTATTAGGGAGATGCAGTTGCTACATCAATGTACATTCTTAATCAAAGTCCCACTAGTGCACTTGAGAAATGACTCCTTATGAAGCATGGTATGAGAAAAGGCCTAATGTTAATCATTTCAGAGTTTTTGGTTGTTTAGCTTATGTTTATGTCCTTGATCAGAATAGACAAAAGTTAGATGCAAAAAGTGAGTCATGTATTTTTGTTGGGTATAGCGAGGAAAGCAAAGCTTATAGGTTATATAATCCTCTCACTAATAAGCTTATTGTTTCAAGAGATGCGATTTTTGATGAAGGGGGAGTTTATGGTCATCAAAAAGGCCATATGGAGAAGTCAAAATCTATTTTGAATGATGATGTTGATCATGAGCAGCCCACTAATGTTGCTGTTCCAAGTACTATAAATCCACCAAGCAGCCCCTCATCTAATTCTTCAAGTCCATATTCAACTTCAAGTTCTAGAAGGAAGGTAAAAAGTTTGAGTGATATTTATCAAAGGAGTGCCAATCAAGCACATGAAGAAAATCCAATAGGTGAGACAGTTAATTTTTCTTTATTTACCAAGGCTGATTTTGAACCATCATGTTTTGAAGAAGCATGTACTAATGAGGTTTGGATGCAAGCAATGCAAGCAGAGATGGATTCCATTCATATGAATGATACTTGGGAGCTTACAGAGCTTCCACATGACAAGAAGAAGATTGGCACAAAATGGATCTACAAGACTAAGCATAATAGTGATAGAAGTGTTGAAAGGCATAAGGCAAGATTAGTTGCTAAAGGCTTCACACAAAAGTATGGGATTGACTATGAAGAGACATTTGCACCAATTGCAAGAAAAGAGACCATCCAAATGCTGATTTCATTAGCAGCTCAAAAGAATTGGAGCATACAACATATGGATGTGAAAAGTGCCTTCTTGAATGGGTACTTAGAAGAGGAAGTATATGTGGAACAACCACAAGGTTTTCAAGTGGAAGGAAAAGAGAATCATGTCTACAAATTGAAGAAGGCTTTGTATTGCCTCAAGAAAGCACCAAGAGAATGGTATGCTAGGATTGATGGATACTTTCATGAGAATGGATTTAAGAGAAGTAAGAGTGAACCTACCCTTTACTACAAACAAGAAGGTGATGATATTCTTATTATGAGTTTGTATGTTGATGATTTGTTGTATATGGGTAGCAGTTCTAAGATGAAAGATGAGTTCAAAATTGATATGATGAAAGAATTTGAAATAAAAGATCTTGGTCTCATGAAATATTTTTTAGGAATGGAGGTTTATTAGTGTAAAAATGAAAATTTCATTTTCCAAACCAAATATGCAAAAGACATGTTGAAGAAGTTTGACATGGTTGATTGTAAACCATACTCCACTCCAAGTGCTCATGGAGTTGTGTTGAGTAGGAATGATGGTGCTCAATTAGTTGATGAGACAACTTACAAAAGTATTATTGGGAGTTTGATGTTTCTAACCCACACAAGGCCTGATATCACATATTCAGTCTCACTTGTTTCAAGGTATATGACAAATCCATCAGAAATACACATGAAGGCAATTGAAAGAATTTTGAGGTATGTGAAAGGCACTCTAGATTTTGGTATTCATTACTACTCTTCTAAAAGGTTCAATCTTGTTGGCTTTAGTGATTCAGATTGGGGAGGTAGTATGGATGATCGTAAGTCTACATCTAGAAATTGTTTCTCCTTTGGTACTGGTTTGATTACTTGGAGTTCCAAGAAACAAAGCATGGTTTCTCTCTCATCCACAGAAGCAGAGTATGTTGTAGTCACCTCAACAGGTACACAAGCTCTTTGGCTTAGAAAATTTTTAGAAGAAACTGGAGAGTAGATTCAGCCTATAGTGATTTATTGTGACAATGTAAGTGCCATCAAGTTAGCAAAGAATCCGGTCCATCACAGCAGAACAAAGCATTTTGATTTGAAGTATCACTTCATCCGTGATTTAGTACAGAAGAAGGAAGTTGAATTGAAACACATCAGCACTCAAGATTAGTTAGCAGATATCTTCACCAAAGTAGTTGCACAAATTCAGTTTTTGTCACTCCGTGATCAGATCGTGAGCCCTCTCAACATCAAGGGGGAGTATGAAGATAATTGATGCTGGCATTAGCATAATCTTATCTTGAGAAGATAATTGATGCTACAAAGATCCTACTTTTTTCCATCCTGGCTTTCAATCTTATTTTCATCGCTGTGCAGCTTTGAGTTTTGTCTATCTTTAGTCAGATTGCTTTAAATCTCTGGTGTTTGTTTTTTCTTGCAAATAAAGCATGCCTTTTGTCATGCGTTGGTTTATTCTTAGTTGTAGTTTGTTTTTACTAAATTTTTTTTGCTTCCATTGCTTGGCTGTGAAGTTTATTTATTCCTAGCCTCTTTGTAAGTTTTGGTAAAGCTGCAATAAACAAAAAAACTCTATTTTGAAACAGAGCATGCTATTATGGTTTTGAAAATGTTGGATGCGAATTCTGCATAAGAAGTTTTGAATAAGCATAGCATGTGATTTATCTTATTATTGTTTTTCCATTATTTATTTCTGTTGTTCTATTCATTTTTAATCAGCTGGTTTTGAAGAGAGATCTATTTTTTTTTCCAAAATCTACAATAGACTGTAATGGCTCTATTTGCATTAATTTCAATACATGATTCACAATATTCTTCAACACCATTTTCTCGTCACTGAACATTCGGGTAACAAAATTTTAACCAAAAATAAATAAAAAATAGAAGCCTTACTAAACAGTGATGATTCAATCAAAGTCAAATATATACAAAAGATAAATATTGCATGAAAGGAAAGTTATGATAAAAGATTTGCAGAGATGGTCTATGTGTCACTTACTCATTATTATTTATAATTTTTCCCTCATAAAATGAGACAGTGTTGAGTGCCATTTTCCAGTCCTCAAGCTTGTTTGTGTTGTATCTATCCTAATGCTTCAAAAAGGAATCTGCATAGATTCCTCCCTTCATACGAGCCAAGTGACAGAGATCGTGAGGTTGGGCCTGGTAGAAAACATGAATAATAGGTGTGCCAGTTTTGAGAATAAAGGATAGCTTAGCAAGACACCAAGGTGATTGTGCATATGTGGGAGAAATAATTGCTACATGAAGGGAAGCCCTAGACATTACTTCTTGAAGTTCTGTAGGGAAGAAATCCCCCAACTGAAGATCCTCAGAATCAAGAAAGACCCTGAAACCCATAGTATGAAGGGTATTGTAGATGGCTCTGGCTAGTGTTTGTTTGACATCAGGTCCACGATGATTAATAAATACATTGTAGGGTAGCTTTTGTAATGGTGGCGAGGAAGTAGTAGAAGTAGATGTGGATGCAGATGGTGGAGCAAGTTCATCAAAAGCATTTGTAATCTCAATCTTTGAGTGATCAAAAGTAGAAGTCATGGATTCTGATACAACTGCACACCACTACAGAGAGAAAAGCAATGGAAGCAGGGGCTGTGGCAGGGAACTCAATGCACAAATAGGGGAGAAAAATAGGAATTATATAAAAATAAAAAGAGAGCAAACTAGAAGACAAAAGGGTGTGGTGAGTTTGGGAAATCACGTGGAAAAGGAAAGGTCCTTTTATGGTCCATGATACCAGATGATCTGTTTTTAGGTCAATAGATGGCTTGACTTGTGACCTCTTTTTCAAGAGTACAAGTTCTCCACTTGATTCAAAAAATAAGTATTCAAGAAAGTGTACGGAAGACCTGATTCTTTTTTCCACCCAATGAGGAAATGTTTGAATTAACTTGCACATTTTCTCCTGCGTGTAAAGCAGAGATGCTAACACAAAGGTTTAAAATGTTCAAACATTGCCTGCCAAGTTGATAGTTGATTTCTAAGTTCATAAAAGAATGTGAGATGGGACGTTTAATTTTACAACCGTGATCACATGGAGGGGCTAGTCGGGTATTGAGTGCAAAGCTGACAACGGTATATGGTCAGGGGAAGCTATGGCCATGTAAGCCATGAGCATATGGTTTTGACCATTGAAATTAGCGATAAGTGTGTAAGAAATATAGGGGAGAGGACACAATAGTTGAGCACCCTAACTTCACACTTCTAATTATCCTACATGGAAATTTCAAATCACTCCCAATTTTTTATAGCTCAACTTACTTGGCAAGTCCCCTGCTTATAACCAAGGTTTTAGGGCCACATCATCAAATATGATGCCACATCAACATGCTTTTTGTCAAGGTGTCCAAAAATGCCAAAAGAAAAAGTGAGACCAATACTTGTGCATTCACAACATGTTTTATTGAGCGCTAGTGTGGAATCACATGATTGGTTGCTTTTTAGATCAAAGGAATATATTTTGTTTAATTATGGGTAGTCATCATCAACACTAACAACTTTAAAGTCACAACTATTGTTCCAATATTGATAATAATATTGGACATTATATAAACAACCACTATCACAACTATTGAAACATACTAGATATTGGATCCTCTCCCCTAAACTAGCAATCCCTTAACCCCCACCTAGTTAGGAGGAAAGTAGAGGGGTCGCGGGCTAAACTCATCAAATGATAGTGATGATGATGGTAGAGGGGTGGTGGGCTAAATTAGTGAAGGCAACATATCCAGATTTTCAGATCTTGACTCATGAGTAGCAATAGATCCATAGGTAACAATGGGTAGTGGTCGTAGGAGAAGCATGGGTAAAAGTGAAGCTAGTGATAAAATCCGTAGAGGTAACAATAGTAGCTTATCTAGTACTAGTATATCCAGTCATTGATTTAGTACAAATATCAGCACTAGATCCTTTAGAGCCAATATTAGCGTCGAAGTAAGTAGTAGAGACAAACCCATATCTTCTAGACCCATATCAATAACATGTTCTAGCTCTAGGTAAGCAGTTGGTGAAGCATATCTAGTTCTAGATAGAGACCCAATATTGGATCCATCATCAATTACATAGACATATAGCCCCACCAGAAGTTGCTTGAGTCGATGATCAAGTTAAACCTTTAGCGTTAGTAGTAGTTTTATTATGTATATAGAGAGGCAACAATGGATTCAAGTGATTTTGGTGACCTTGCAGATCTAGATCGATACCCAAGTAATGATCTAGTTAATGAACCATAAGAAGTAATAACATATGATCCATCGATGATAGATCTACAATCATCAATAGCAATAGCGACACCAACTTATCCATTTACAAATTTGAATCTAGTAGCTTGACTAGGTGCACTCACAACATACCTATACCTAGTACAAGTATATTCAATCCCAATAGCTTGCCTTCACCTAGTTCCATACTCATTAACCCAGATCTAGACCCAACTGCAAACCCTTCGCACGGTTTCATTAGTTTAAGAAGCACCAATAACAGTAGAAGCCAAGGTAATTATAGCTTATCTAGATGTGCCATTAGCAACACTTATACTAGTAGCTCACTAGGATGGAAACACAAAGCAAATAGGACCAACAACCAAGCTAGTAGCATCAACAAAGGGCAGCAACTATCCAGTCCCAAGAATGCATTGAGGCAGGGATACCTTCCTATGATGCATCATTCATCGCTGCATTTAATCAAACGTCCCTTCCTATCAGTGTTGTGCGTTGTCAAGTCAGAGTCAACCACTGTCTCCATCAAACTCCCATCTTGCCGATTGATGGGATTTATATTTAATGCAAATGCCAAACCAATAATTTTTTATTTTTTATTTTTTTGATAGTTTTTTATTTTTTATATAATACCAATATAATTAACTTTTAAAAAAATAAATAAAAAAATAGCAATTTATTTTATTAATTTAAAAAAAAATTAATTATTCACAAAATGATTGTTTATTTTAATAATGGTGATTGTTTTGGTAAAATAAAAAATATATTAATTATAGTTAACTTTTACTAAAATTCTCTCAATAATTAAAGTTAATTATATTATTTTATTATTTTAGTAAAATCTAATTATAATGAATATATTACTTATTTTAGGAAAACAATCACCATTATTAAAATAACAATCATTTTGTGAATAATTATTTTTTTAAAAAATTACTAAAACAAATTGTTATTTTAATATTAAAAAAAGTAATTATATTAGTATTGTATAAAAAATATTTATCTAAAAAAGATAAAAAATAAAAAATTATTGGTTTGCATTTGCATTAAATATAAATCCCATTGGTAGGCAGGATGGGAGTTTGATGGTGGTGGTGGTTGATTCTGACTTGACAACACACGACACATACATAAAAAGATGTTTGATTAAATGCAGCAATGGATGATGCATGATGAGAAGACATCCGTGTGCCCCAGTGTATTCTTTTGATGGTGGTGGTTGACTCCGATTTGACAACACACAAAAAGAGACGTTTGATTAAATACAACGATGGATGATGCATGATGGAAAGGCATCCATGCCCCGGTGCATTCTTGGGCTAGATGGCCACTGCCATATCGGCTCACTGCTACGCAGAAACTACCATTTACACGTATTTTTATGAGAGGGATGTCATGAATAGACGCCGACCAATTACAGGGACTACTAAGATGCTGCTATATATTTCGTATGGGAAGACGTACATACACTCCAATCTATTATCTTTGGCATAACATTTTGTACTACTTCAAAATATTTTTTTAGCTTACTTATATTAGAAGAAACTACGATGTTTTAGAGTACATCTGGAGTGTAGATTTCAAAGTGAAGTAAGTTTCCTTGGATGCCACGCTTGAGAGTACACCAACATCTTATTTTCTGAGAAGAAAGGTGGATCATGGGCACTGGAAAGATTAAAAAAAAAAGGATTGAGATAAAGCTAAGAGCTCGAATCGAAGTCTTTTTAATCAAATCAGTATGAATATTTTATCCCACTCCTTTAGTGAATTTGGGCATTTTAATCACTTTTCAATTTTTGTAAGCTTAACTGCGATGGTTCAACAGCTACCATGCTTCAACCTATTTAAAGCCAACAAAAGCAATGATTACGACATTAAGATTTGTTTGTCATGCAAGTTACAATTTATAATGTATTGTTTAGATCGAAATGTAATGCTTAACTGTGTGACTCTAACAGCATCTTATCTTTTCTTCTCTCTCTTTTGTTGGAAAATAGATGGATCATAGGACTTGGAAAAACTGAAATAAAGAGACCGAATTCAATCAAATATTTCCATCAATTCTTTTGTACAGGAGAGCGTACATGCATTTCAATAAAATGCAGATACTGGGAAAAAATAAAGGTAGGTACCAGGTTTCAGACTATTTAAATGAAATGAAATATTTTAATGACGTTCCCGAGGCCAAAGAAGCCTGTAGGACCCAAGAGCAGCACAAGAACCTGAAAAGCTAAAGCAAACTAAAGTAACAATTATGACGCTGAGATCATCTTTGTAGGTATATTTGTTCCTGCGGGGACTTCAAAATCTTTTTTAGGTTACTTATCAAACGAAAAGGATACAGGGAGGTTGGAAAGCTTCTTACCTTCTACAAAATAGGTGTAGAAAGGCTGAGCTTTGGGATTGGAAAACCAAGAAAACCCTTTTTGGTTTTCTTGTTACTCCGGTTGTACTTTATGGGTGAGGTATGGGGAAACAGTATGTCAAAGTGCAGTTGGAGACAACTAGAAAGAATTCAAAAACATCTAATAACAAGTAGTCTCAAAGTTAAAACCACTGTCCCCTATGAAATTCTTTTAGCTGAAACAGGGTCTTTTCCATTGGAAGCATCGGCTTTAATCCGGTTGATAAGATATTTAAAGAAGGTTGAAAACATGGATAACCACCGTTGGCCTAAAACAGTTATGAAGGAGACACTAGATCGTAGGAAGAAAACTTGGATGAAACAAAACCACAAGTGGATGAATAAGTGGGACATCAATTTGCATGAGTGTCCTAGCACCAATAGTGAAATAAAAAGCTATGTGACTGAAAAATTCAGAATTGCCATGTGGACAAACCAGATTGGACGAAAAAAAAACTTACTACATCAAAGAGTTTAACCCGACAAAGGATTATGGTGAAAAAACTTATTTAGGTGCAGCTATTAAAGGGAAAGCAAGGTTGTTAACTAGTGGCACCATTGAGGATGGGATCACATCACCTTAGGTGTGAGACTGGTAGGTGGAAGATACCCAAGGAAACTTGAGAAGAAAGAACATGTATTTTTTGCAATAAGGGGGTTGTGGAAACAGAATGGCACTTCATCATGGAATGCATTGCTTACGAGGATATCCGTACTCAGAATGAAAAAGTTGACAATATGCACCAGCTATTTGAGGAAGATAAGATTAATCAGATGGCTAGCCTTCTAGTCAAAATTAATAGTAGATCTGACTTGGAAAAGAGCATGAAGAAAAATTAGGCCTGTTTTGTCTCGGTCCCATAGACTGTTTAGTCTCATGGACGTCATTAAAATCTTTCATTCATTCATTCATTCATTCATTATACTAGAAGAAACTAAGATGGTTCAACAACGACCATCTTTAAAAGCTAACAAAAGTAGTAAGTACGACGCTAGGATCTATTTTGTAGATCAATGCATAGTATATATCGTTGTTATATATCCGTAGATTTGCATTGTATATATCGCTATTATATTTCAAACAAAGTAATTTTAATTTTATGCCACGCTTCACGATGTGACGACAACATCATCTTTTTTGAGAAGGGTGGGCCGAGATAAAGCTAAGAGAATGAAAAGACATTTTTATTGAATTCGTAGGAAAATGTTACAGTAGGTACAATATGAAAGGATGAAGAAATTATTTGAATTGATGGCCACGTATGATTGGGGAATAATTTAACTTAATTTTTAATATTTATATAAATACTCCATCAAATGAAGAGTTTTTTTTTGTATTGAAAGTAGGGGAAACGTACTAGTAGCCATCAGGGCTAACTTCACACATTTGTGCAGAGTGCAAAATAGGTCTGATTTCAATTTTTTTTTTGGGCTTCTTCATAAGCGAGTTAGGACCTTCAAAAGAAAAATTTGGATTTTGGGTATTTAAAACGTGCCTTTTAGAACCCGTAAAGTGAAAGGTGCTCAAAAGGGGTGTTTTTAAACCTCTATCCCCTACATCTTTACCATTTCACCAGTACCTATTCATTTAGACAACCAATAAAAAACCAAAAAAATTTAAGGTGTTTTCAATAGTTAAAAAGGTGTTTTCAATGTGTTTTATTTTTTTTGGTCAACTACACATTCAACAATGAACATATATTGGCATAATTAAAACAATGTAATGACTAAAATGTAAATGGTTATTGGAGGGTCAGGTGAACAAGGAGTAAACAACAATTGGATCATGAACAACAATTGGGGGTTTTCCCCTATGCAAATTACAAAGAGGTTGTAGTATTAAACTGCAGAAAAAGCACCAAGAGACGAACCAACAACAACTAAAACAACTTCAACAATTACAAGGCAACAATAGATGACAACAACTGTATAAACAATAGTGAAAACTAAACACAAAAACTACAGCAGACTAAAAACAGTCCCAACAGGGAATACATCAATCAAAATTAACAACTACAGCAGGAAAAAACATGACAATAGCAACTGAATCCAATAAGACCAATCATGAACATTGAAGAAAATCAATCCTGAAAGTAAGGCATTAACCCCTTTGCAACAATAACCTTTCTTTCACTAAACAACTGATTAACCTGGAGTTTGATCTACTGGATTTGAACATCAATCTTTAAATTCTTCTCAGCCTCGGCCTATAAATGAGAAAAGAGAGAAATCAGACAATAAAAAATGTCATAGTAAAGCCCTAGAAGTGCAGCTGCCTGGTGATCCCTGAGATTATTAAAGACTGCTTTGCACCCGTTTCTCCAAATATAAGATAAGATGACATGCCTGACTCCATCAGCAATGACATTCTAATGTAACCCAACCCCAAGAAGAGCTTCTTTCCAACTAAGATCATGCCCAAAGATAGCTGGTAGATCATGGAAAACAATATTCCATTGCCTTTTAATAGATTGACATCCCCAAAAGATATGCCTTAAATTTTCTTTCCTTTGACAAAAGGGGCAATTAGCTGGTTGGATCATCATACATTTCAACCTATCATCAATGAGTAGTTTGCAATGTAAAATCTTCCAAGCAGTTAATTGAGAATTAGTATTAGCCTTTGATTTCCAAATCTGGGTAGATAATTTACCCCAAAATTTCTCATTGAACTTGCAATTCCACTTGGAGTTCAATCTGGAACTTAATAGCAAATTTGGGAGCAACTGAAGGTACACTTTTTTCAAAGGAAAGAAAAGAAAAGGATAAGAGGACAGCCATAACCAATCTTTATAAAAGTTACAATGAATAGGAGTGCATATCTTCATAGTCAGCTCAATCGGAACCAAAGATTGAACAAAAATTAGAAACACTTTGTATTGATTGCTAAGGTTAAATTGAGTCTTGATAGAGTGCCATGACAACCAACTCTTAGTATGAAAGTCCCAAAGATCACCAACATTGTAGAGTCCTTTTTTGAACAAAGAGTAGAAATGTTTTGGAAAACTCAAAGCAAGAGGCTGATCTTGATAAATAATATGCTTATTCCACCAAATAGAAGAAGTGGAGAAACTAAACCCATGTTGAAGCGAGTTATCTCTCCATTTTAAAAGATGACATGTGTGTTGCCAAGCTTTCCAAATAGACTAGAGAGGAAGAGAAGACTTTATAGAAAAAAAAGGGGCATGAAGAATTTTGTCCAGCCAACCTACATGCTGCCATTTGCCCTTGACAGAAGCAAGTTTAATACAATTTCGTATAAGAAGCTTCCATAGTTCATTCCCTTGGACAACTCAAATAATCCATTTGGTAGCCAAGCAAAAACTTTGAGTTCTTGGATCTAAAAGCCCCAAGCCACCTTTGCTCTTAGGTTGAATACAATGGGCCCATGATGTGGAAATAAAACTTGTATTACCATCCCATTTAGCCCACAAAAATTGACGAATAATTATGATTAACTCATCATACCCCTTTTTAGAAGGCATCCAACATGAGGAATAATAAACATGCGTAGCAAGAAATTTTTTATTAACAACCTGTATTTTTCCAACCAAAGAAAGAAATTTATTTCCCCAAATAAACAACTTGTTCTTGAGTTTGTTAAGGTACCATATCCACATGGCTGAAAGAGAAACCCCGATGCCAAATGGTATACCAAGATACCTCATTATTTCCATGTGCTTAATTTGTTTCCACTCATGAGGAATCCAATGGGGAATAGGACCAGTTTGGATCATCAAAAATTCTGTGAAGAGTTGTGAGGGTTTCTTCTTTAGGTAGGACAACTTTTTAATAAAAGTGAAATAAAAAGTATTACTTTTATAATATAAAAGTTTAATCAAATAAAAAGTGAAGAGGTTGTTAGTTGTGTAGGGTTTAATTGTTGGGATAGTATTTGTGATTATAATATTCAATCTTGTCATATATTTATACTATGTAGTGTTAATAATTAGTTCACATGTAAATAAAAAAACTATATTTTTATTATACTATATATTTTCAATAATTAGTTCACACTTAAATCAACTAAGTGCATCCATTTTAATATTGAGGTGAGTGAAATTCTATGTTACATCAAATTTATTCTCTATCATAGTTTCTAAGGGTAGGTAACCTAACCCCACATATTAGATTTCATAATTTAGCATTAATTTAGACCATTTATCATACCCAACTATTATTTACTTTAATCAATTAAAGTTATGCTTATGCAAGTGAATTCATTTAATTAGCCTAGATTAACACTAGGGAAAGTGTATTTTCATTTACAATTTTTTATATTTTAATAATTTAATTGTATTAAACTAAATTTTAGTTTGTATCCACTATGAGTTAAAGTTGAAATTTTGTAATTGCTAGGGTGAAAGTGCACACTTTTAAGCTTTTGCTTTCATTTTGAACACACCTTTAGCCACTTATCTCAAACATAATGACTCGCAAATAAGAGGTATATATTTATGTACAAGTAGGAAAATTATTGGAGTCTAGATTGATTTTGACTTCATACATCCCAAGGGTTTGGATTCGATTTATAATTTACTCATTCATTTCCTTGGGCAATTTTGTGGGGAAAAACTCAACTTGATTTACTTTCATAGTCATATATTTGATCCCAAAACTTAAATTTAAATTAATAATGTCCTACGTTAATCCCTTCCCAATCAATAATTACTTATTGAATTGAGAAAAAAAACATTTAAATGAGTATAAAAGTGTCATATATTGGAAAGTACCTTCTTTTGATATTGTAAATAAAAATACTTGTTGTCTAGTATTTTGAGCATAAATTATATCCAAGAATTGTAAGGTAAGAATATCAAGAAGTCTTTAGGTGAAGAATGTGTCAATCATATATTAAAGCTAGAAAGGATTAAAAAGCTTTAAAATAATCCTAGAATGTATTGAGTTGGTGCAATGGATAAATATCTATGAAATGATATTTAACTTGGTGAATGAAACATAATGAAGAACTATTAAAATTGGCATGTAACAATGTCTTTTGAATAAATTTCTACACTTAGTAAGTTATAATTAACAACAAACATGTTAAATAAAGGGTATTTAGACAAGTGTGCCTTTGTAGTGGTTTTTTAGTTAAATGCCAATGTGCATGGGTTATATAAGTGTTTATCATATCCATTCGACTATATGCATGGACAAGAACTCTAAATTATTTCTCAGATCCTCATATAATTTATTTAATATTTAGCATACCTTGCTAGATAATATGAATGGATTCCTTTTAGTGGTTTACAACTAAGATAGAAGAATTTATACACATGGAAATTTCTAAGATAGAAGAATTTATACACATGGAAATTTCTATAGGAGAGAAGTTTATAAGATGGCATGAAATAGTGTTATTTGATCAATTATATGAGGTGTGTTTTTAGAGCTACCTAATAATCTCTTTGATTGGTTGTTAGCATGGGTCAAGCAACATAAAATAGAGCATTAGGGAATGGAGGAGGGAATCCCAATACAATTAGGAGTGGAATATTGAACATAAGTAAAAAGTATGCTTGGTTGCTTGAGAGGAAATTTTGGTTATTATTTGACTTATCATGGTACTAGTTATGTGAGCAAGTATTAAGTATATAGGAAGTTATCAATTTTGATTCAAATGGAGATCTAGATAACTAGAGGTTGACTAGTGAGTATGTTTTATTCTATTTGGTGGAGTAGCTAGCTCAATGAGAAAATAATTATAAAAAATGTCATTCATAATTGGTAAAAAATAAATTATAGCATGTGCTTGTACAAAAGTTAAAGTGGTTAAAGATATTATACAATAGTATTGGTTTTAAGAGTCACATAGTAGAGAATTTTGATTCATATAGTGTAATTTGTTTGGAAATAAATCATGTTTACCTTTTTAGAACTAATGATGTTGATGCATACTTTCATTTTGTAAGGGAGATGGTTGGGACCAAGAAAGTTCAAGAGTGATCCCACAATACTGGTTTACAATTTTTGGCCAAACTGGACACTGAAATAATTTTTTCTAACCAAATCTTCACTTTTGGGCACCTGTAACGGCTAAACCATGAGGAATTTAAAGATGATGCAAACTAGTGATTTGTGACATTTTTTCCATAGATTCTAAATATATTTTAGATTTTTTTTTGGAATCAGATTGCACTTCTTTTTCCATCTCCTTCAAAAATTAGTTTTTTCCAGTAAACAATATTTTTTAAGGAGTGACACTCATCGTATAATGCATAACTTTATTTCTAGGAAGGATAAAACTTTTTCTTTTCAAATTTAGATTTGTAACTACGATATCTAGTGCTTCCAATTGGTTTGATAGTGTTTTATTGAATATCTTTTCCTTAATCAAGTTTCAAAGTCAAACCAATTACAATTCAGACATAGGCGGACCGTATAACGTATAACATTTTTTGTATGTATCGAAAATTTCATTTTTTTTGTTGGATCAAGGACTTCAATATTTGGTGCACTCATATTTTTCAATTTTTTTTTTGATAATCTGCTATTTTTCCATGTGTAGAATAAAGAACTTGATTTTCGGTGAAAAACCTATGTTTAATAAAACTAAAAAAACAAATACATAATAAAACCAAAACATATTAAAATTGTATTCGTTGGATAGCTTGTTTTGAGGACTACCGTCATCCAGTTGGGTCTATGAAGTCTCCTCCATTTTCATCCTCAACCCGAGCTTCAAAGTGCAAAATTCTAGACTTTTTTGGTGCCTGAGGGTGAGAAGGTGGGAAAATGGGGGTTCAGGTGAACCAAGGGGGGTTTGGGCGAACCAAGGGGGGTTTGAGCAAACCACCTTTCAAAAAAGGTTTTCTTTGTGTTTTTTTGGTGGGAATGGTGGGACCTTGCATTTAATGGGTTTGCTCGAACTAGGGTTCTAGCAAACCCTCTTTTGGTTCGATTGAACCAATAAGTTTGTTTGAACCCCCAAAACCAATTTTTTTTGCATGGGGTCATTTTTTGCAACTTTTCCTTCCTCACTCAAATTGTAAACCAATTTTGTGGGTTTACCCTCAAAGTAGTGAAGTTTGACACTCAAGTAAATGTTCTTGATTCTTCAATAAAGCTTGTAAGTACTTTTAAGTTCCCGTGGGTATGAATGAGATGGGATTATCCCATTCCCATACATTCTTGGTTGATTTATTAGGTTGTATGTTACACTCTCTTCTATAGTAAATACAAATTGGCATAATATTGGTACTTGGGTAGGGTATTCACCTATAGATAGTTCCTAAAGAAATATTTTATCTACAAATTAGTGAGTAGCTACATAATATAATAGAGAAAATTTTAAATACATTGAATTATATTTTGTATGTTGGTTTACAAGTGGTGTTTTAGTTGTATCAACCACATGAAATTTGTAGGAAAAATCACTACCACATACTAAATTTAGTGTCTAGTAGATATATAAATGGTGATGCATGTGCACTTGTAGTAGAGTTGAATTTTATGTGGTGCAAGCCAAGGACATTATAAGGTTCAAGAGGGTATTATCAGGTATTATTACTAACTATAAATGGTCAAAATTTAATGTTTTTTCAAGCATGGAGTTGGTATTGGTGGCTATATTAGAAGATTCTATATACTAATAATGTTAAGTAAGAAAATATTAACTCATAGTGTGTAATAGTGGCTATATAAAACACAACTATTCATATGGAGACACCACAATTAGTGACATCTATAGCATGCTAATAACATTATATGGTTAGAATATAATTATGCTATTATTTGTATTCTACAAGATATTTATATAGTTATATGATTAGTATTTAAGGACGATACCAATTCGTAACTTTTCATGCAAAGGTGCCAAGGTTGAAGATTGATTAGGCTGAAGGTTAGCCATTTGGAAGGTTAAGTGTAGAAGGGTATCTTCTAATAATATATATTAATACTCTATAATGGACATGTTCTATTGAATCTTTCGATTCTAAATAATATAATAATAATATAATAATGACTATATTTTTGTGGGTTTTTGTTGAATACCCGAAATACTAAGAGGGGGGTGAATCAGTATCCTCTGAAACCACTTAAACATTTAAACATTAATTCCACACATCATATTCAATTTGCAGTAAGGAAATAAACTGTGAAATAATCATCAAAGAACATAACATGTATGAACACTAGATTTTTATGTGGAAAAACTAAAAAGGGGAAAACTACGGTGAAGATTAACTCACAATATATTATAACCAGTCATAACATATTACAAAATGGATCACTGCCTTTTGAACTCATTTTTTGAATGATTCGCTGTCTAGAGAATATGATAAATAGAGAAGAGGGGTGGCTTGTTGATGGGTTTTTTTTCACCTTCTCAACACAGATAATGCACAAGTGCAATGCCTCTCTTGAAAGGCAATTCCTACAACTAAGTTTTAGAATTCACCCCAAGGTCTCTCAAGTGCTAGGTCATGACAATGCTTGGAATTGTTTAGTTGGTTGATGTGATTGGCTGGTAATCACAAAGGGAATTTATGGTCACTAAGCTTGGAGGGAATTGGATTTGCAAAAGGAGTTTTGTAAATTCTGGAAATGAAGAACAATTGTTGCAAGTTCAGGACAATAGTCTAAAACTCCTCTTTACTCATCAAATTTGTCTTTGGGATGATGTTAGAACTTTGTTTTGACTTCAATTTTTAAAGAAAATTCAAAAAGGGAAAGGGATAAGAATTTTCCTAAACCTGCAACTAATGTTGAACAATAACAATGAAGGATGCTACAGTGGAAAACCTTCCTAAAACTTAGTTCCACTTAACGAAGGGCAGCCTACAGTCTCATGAAACAAGTGCAATCTTCTAAGGTCTATAGATTTTCAACCATCCATTCACCATTAAAGCATGAATAATAGATGAAATTAAGTGTAGTAATAAAACAATGCTCAAACTAACTTTAGACAACTATTTATCATCAATAGACAACAAAAAGTATGAGCAAGGAAGATATCAACACCATAGCATTCTTCACCATTAAAGTGCAGCATATACTAACAATTAAACAACTTAAAACTAGAACAACAAAGCTAAAATTTAAGATTGGGAGAATGAATCATGCACACATGGGAAGAAAACAAAAGAATCCATCAAACAATACTATTCTCATTAATTTTCTGCAACATGCCTTTACACAACAACTCAGCTTTCTCTTTGAAAATGAGAGGAGACCCCTATTTATAGTTTTCCGAAAACAAAATGAATGGAAAAGATTGAATTTCATTGTATGGCTCATATTCATTTTACACTAAGGTATCGCCTACCCCAAAATATATGACAATATAAAATACATCTTTATCCTTTTCCCTAATTTGTCATTTAGTGACTCTAACACTATAGCAGTTTTGTCCTGTAGTGGCTGCCATCCTTTATAGTTACTTTGAAAAATATTCATCATCTATGATGGGATTTCCAATCGCTTTTTTAGCATTTGCATATTCTACAAACTTTCCAAACATAGTTATAAGATTCTTCTCCTCAGAGAGCTCAGATTTGAGGATCTAAAAGGACATCCTCTTGATTCTTTCTATAATTTCCTGTTGATTCTCTGTATAATTCGAGGCAATCTCAATCATCTGCTCTATCTGCATGAAGGCTCTCGCAACAAAATCTATAAAGTTTGGTGATAATGTGTCACTAGCTCCTTGCTCTATTTTCTTGTGGAACAAAGACTTGCTCTTTTTTGGATCTAATTCCAAGGTAGACATCTCAAAATATGTCATTAACTTCAGATAGTGAAGCTAGTAAGCTGTTGTTGGAAGGTTTTGCATCAAGTCAGTCAATCGGTCAAGCGTATTACAGGCATGATGTTAGAACTCAATTCAAAGTACAATAAACAAATAAGCAATTTAACATCAACAAGAGCAATTTTTTTTTTAAAACCAGAACAACATTTTCATTAAAACAGTTATCATGATTACATAATTCTATCATAATATGAATGAAATAATTTCATTTCCAATTAAGTACAAAGAAAGTACAAGAGTAAGGGTTAAGAAGTTCTCATCTGATTGGCGTCTTCCAAGACTCAACTTGCTAGTTGAAAAATTGAGGGAAGCATCATCTGAGTGCTTTTACCTCCAACCACAGACTTGTTTAGTCCCCCGCGCACACCTTCCTATTGGAAGGGGGCCTTGCCCTTCTTGTGAAGGGTAATGTTGGAAAAACCCTCAAATAGCCATCTGAGCTCTGGTGGAGGAACCCTATCTAACTGGCTCTGCCTGACTACTAAGGAATCCTTCCTACTAAGCCAACAATTCTAGCTAGCTAGATATCTGGGTTGCATGTGAGTATTAGGTGCAGTCAGTGGCACCTACACCTACTATGGCCATAGATTGCACTACTGTGCTACTCACTCACCCTGCTCGACTTGGAAAAGATTTTCTTACTAGGGCTTCTGGGAGGTTATTTCTCTGTCACTTACTTAGGTCTAGACACCTGTCCTAGGGCATTAATTTTTGTCCTACTCATGACTCAACTACCCTTCACTCACACTTCTTGGCTACCTGCCACGTGTGTCCAATGATTCTAGGGCTAGGGTTAGTGCAAAGAATGCATACCCTTATGGCCAATTGCCTTACACTTTTAGTATAAAAGATACTAAGCTAATACGTAAAAGGTGTAAATGTCAGGGTAACAATAAAGTCCCAGATTTGCTAAGTATAAGGAGCTTCAGACAAAATAGTCATTACATGAGTCCAAACTAACTCTCTCGAGTTTATGCTATTGAATTTTAAGTTCATTTATTTTCATTTAAAGATTAAGACCCTTTATTCATTGGCCACCTACTTTAAAGTTGTCATGTGACATATCGGTGGTGCTGGTTCATTATCAACGTATATTAACTTTCACCTGTCAAATCTCTGTTTTGTTTCCATAAGATATTCTATTTCTTTATTATTGACCCTACTGCACAACAGTCAATGGCTTACGGAAAACAACAATCTTTTCCTTCTAACTCAATAGGTAATGTCAAAGAATATCAAGTCTACCAATCAACACTATATCAAGGTGTGATAAGTAAATCAAAGCATGAAGTACCAAGAACAATAAAATTTATCCACACATGCAACCCAAATAGCCGCATAATTTCTCACAACATGTTGCCACCATCCTCCCAAAAAATTAACATCTAGGAAGGAACCAAGAAGAGATAAAACTTGTAAACCATAATTTATTCCTACCAACACCTCAAAAGTGCTATGTTGTGTCAATGTGTGATCTCCTAATAACCCCAAATGAAAATCTTCAACAAAATCCATAACACTCAATCTTACAGAAAACAACAATATTTTCCTTCTAACTCAATAAGAGTTCACCATTTTGTACTTCCAGATTAATGCATTGTAGAAAAAAAGTATATCAACAAGTAATATGAAGTTTAGTCTCTCAATAAGCAAAGCCTTTTAACATAAAACACCTAACATAATAGAGAAAAACAACATGTACTCTTTTTTTTCTTCACTCGTCACTCTTTCATGACAACAGAGTGTTAGACCTGGCATATCCCTTGTCTATTTAAAAATTTATTTCCTCTTTAC
Source organism: Sequoia sempervirens (assembly GCA_007258455.2). Lineage (NCBI taxonomy): Eukaryota > Viridiplantae > Streptophyta > Pinopsida > Cupressales > Cupressaceae > Sequoia > Sequoia sempervirens. The sequence goes on along the minus strand of VDFB02086081.1, from coordinate 17,247,602 downwards.
TCAAGAAACATCATTAAGAGAGATGTGTCTAATGAGGTTCCCTGAAATAAGAATCCCGTAATTTACACTCTCAAGTTTCTCCCTTTAGGAACACTCAGATGGAAAGAAAGAATAATGCACACAGTCTAGTTCAATACTAAGATTACAAAATCTCAAACGAGAGATTACATAAGCTCCTTAATATGAACACATAATTCATGACTTCTTTTCAAGGAAAAAATATAAGAGAGTTACGTGCCTGCAAGATGATGCCCTGGTCAAGCAATGACACTCTACAGGAGCCAATACTATAAGTCCTTTCAGCTGACCAGTACCACTTCACCTCAAGTCGTCTCTGCTCTTTTATAGATCCTACGTATTCCTTCTGGTCTGACTATTTTCAGGAGATAGATTTCTTTCCTTGAAATCCCATAATCTCTTCTATTTTTCTATCCACGTATCTTCCTCTTCACCACCAATTTCCGTCTCCCCTCCCGTCTATTCTCTCCTCCTTTCTTTTTCCCCTTTTTTTTCCAAAAAGAATAACACCAAAAAGAATATCCCCCATCGGGTGGTTGTCCCAGGTAGTTATCGAAACTACTCCCCTCGATTCTCTTCTTTTCCACACCTTCCATATACATGATTTTAGGAATTTCAAGATGAGATTAAAATCTAAATCCCAGGCGTATTTCTCTGCCACTTCCCCCGAAGGATGCACAAATGGTAGTGATAAATTATATCAAGATTTGAAAGTTAAGAATTACCAGCCGTGTGATTTCACATATTTCCCCACGTCACTCCTAAATCTTCATTTCAGGGAAATCTTTTCAAAATTAAAGCCACATCAATCCTTGTGGAAAGTTATTTAAAATCATACATCAATGAGGATATACATTTCACCATTTTAGATGGCCAAGACTCTTCAGGAGAATACAGGATTAGAAAATATACAATGGCTAATTTAATTATTTAAATTTCTAACTCAAGGATAGATGGGATACAATATCTCTCCCTTATATAAATTAATAACATATTTATTTATTTAATAAATCCCTTCAATATTCAATATAAACGTTACTAAGTTCACTAGAAACAAAATAAATAATATTATATACATAAATTATCAGGCGAAGTTACTCTCAACAATAAGGTAACCAATAACAATGAAACCAGTACTAAGGTTAAGTAAAAGTCAATGACCAAAAGAGACAAAAGAACCGGTTTACAAAACCCTAATACCACTGATGGAAAAACCACTCTAAGGTTCACTCGATGACCTATGACGACAGGGTACCAAATACTCACTTTTAGGATTTTCAAGATCCCTGTTATGCCTTGCATAACCACCCCATTTTGATTTGGAACAAAATGGGTCCCCCTTCTCTTTTGATTTCTTTGCCTTTTTTTTTCGCTTTTCTTTTGGGAATTCTTTTGTTTTATGTTTGTCTTCTGGTTTTGTCTAATTTTGGTTTTGCCTTAGTTGGAATTTGGGTTTTCTCCTGAGTTCGGGATTTTCCACCCCATCCGGATTTTCCCAGATCTTGCTCAAACTCTGGCTGGGCGTTGTTGTTCGGGGTTTTTTGGTCTTTGCAGACTTTTGCATGGTCCAGATTTTTGCGGATTTCCTCCTGGTCCAGATTCTTGCGGATTTCCTCCCCATCTGGATTTTCGCGGTTTTCTGTCTCCTTTGGATTTTCCCAAAATCCATCGTCCTCTATTTTTTTTGGGTTTGTCAGAATGTCACCTTCTTCGCAGAAATTCGTCCTGCGTGGATTTCCTCAGAATATGGTAAAGTGTGAAGAAGTATGGAGTAGTAGGCTACTTAATAAATGATGATGCATGCTACATTTAATTGATGCTATTTTGAGATCTCAGATGTTGTTCCTTGTTTGATAATAATCGGATTAAGCTTCTAGTGGGTGTTTTCATGTTTATTCTACTGGAATCTGCCTGACTTAGAATTCTCTGAAATTCCTCCCTGGCTTGGATTTCGTGGGTCGACCTAAAACCCGAACTTGTTGGTATAATCATTTTGTTTGAGAATTTAACGGCACCCTACTAACATAGGATTCATTTCAATGACGATTTTGATTTATTAATTTCTATCTGTATGATCTTTACTATGGTTTTCTTTGTTGAATGCAAGATTAAATCGCACACATGATGATATTTTCCAAGGGTGCTCAGTGGGAAGGCATTCCTTAGTCTAGTTGGTCATGAAAATTAGCTAAGACAAAAGTTGGTAAGACTTTTCTAGACTCTTATCGACTGGTGGTTGGGCTCTGACCGTTTGAAATCCAAAGAATCAGAATACTCCCCATTATGGATCATATCTGCATAGGATTATCATGATCTCCCCAAACCATAATTAATTTTATTCAAATATGTATCTGTGTTTCCTATCGGCAAGACCTCAGAGATGTCACAACGATCGGGATTTACATGCAGTTGCCTATCGGCAACACTTCAACCATCGCCTTGGCAACTAAGGAGTTCCCATTAGCGAGAAAAACCATCATTGGAGTGAGGTCATGGCATGATTTTCATGTCTTACTGATCGCCTTATGAGTAAACACTTCGGCCAAACAAACAGTTTTTGACATGTGGTCTCGGAAAAGGCCCCATGTCTCACTGACTACTGCACAACGAGTTATCACTTCGGTGGGAGTCATCTTCTTTAGCATATGGTATCGGAGAATTCACAAAGTCACACCGACATGCCACAAAGGGATTTTATCAGTAATCTTAAGTGAGAGAATCAAATTGTCATGGCGACAACAAGGTGAACTTATAAAGCCTTCGGCGAGACGCGAGGTATCTATAGGACATCTCCCCGACGAAGGAAGGTTACACTGTCACATGTGAAATGAAGGAATACATGTCAGTATGACTACAGAAAGGTCTCCCCAAAATGAAAGGATCGCCAAAGGATGAAACCTTCGGCATAATGTCTGGCCGAAGAGATGAGGTCACAGCGAAAAAAGCGGCATCGGTGTAGTGATCTGGCATCGCTATGAGGTCTCGGCGACCGAGCGATGTCTTCCCAAGATGGTAGGAGATCGCCAAAAGATAACGCTCTCGGAGAGAAGTCTCACCGACATGAGGAGGTCACGCTGAAACAAAAAGAGAAGCTGGCGCAAGAAGGTCAACAAGAGGAATTCAGGGAGACTCCAAACAAATGAGGGGGCTTCGCTAAAAGGTCTTGGCGAAGGAAGAAAGTCACGCCGATAGGTTTTATGAGCTTGGCAAGAAGAAAGGAGTTTGGGATAAGGTCTCCCCAAAGCATTATGGTCTCCCGACATTAGAAAGGAGCTCGCCCAAGGAATCTGGCATCGCCGTGACTCTTGTCGACAGAATAGGTTCGGGAAGAAAATAAAAGCTCGTCATAAGGTTTGGGCGACTACGGAGAGCTTCACCGAAATAGAATGGACTCGGCGAGAAACAAAAGGGTCGCTATGATGTCTCCCCAACCTCAGAATGTCCTGCCGACTAGTGAAAAACTTGGCAAAAGAAGAAGCCCTCGATATAAGGTGTCGGCGAAGAGGAAAGGTCTCGCCGATGTGAAGTAATGTTGATATAATCTCTTACCGATTCAACAGGGTCTGGCCGAAATGAAAGAAAATCACTGAAGGATATGGGATTCGGTGTAATGTCTCACCGACTCATAAAGGTCACGCCAAAATAAAGGAAGTTGGGGAGATTCCAGAAGAATAAAGGGCACTCGGCAAAATGTCTAGGCGGCTCCAAGGTGTCTCAGCGAAAGAAATAGAGGTCGGCAGAGGGTTGTGGCTTTGACATAGTGTTTGGTTGAAAGAAAGAGAGTCACATCGAAAGGAAATGGGCTTAGTAAGAAGAAAGAAGTTTGGGGAAAGGTCTCCCCGCAACATTATAGTCTCACCGACATGAAGAAGCTCGTGGAAAGGTTTGCATCTTCGCTAGGAAGTCTCGGAGACTATGAAAGTCACACCGAAGCAAAAGGAGCCTGAGCTCGAAGGATAAGGAGAATGTTAGGGAGACTCCAAAAGAAAATGAGGACTTTGCCATGTGGTCTTGTTGACATGCTAAAGTCTTGCCAATAGCGGTAGGTTCACAAATGAAAAAGAGATATCAGTATAACCAAGAGGATCTCACCATGACCTTGTGCCGATTAAGAAGTCTTACCGAAAGGAAAATGAGCTCTGAGCTAGAGAGAGGGATATCATCGCTATGATGTCCTACCGACGAGCAACTATCTTGCTGATGTTCTTTTGAGCTTGATATGACTCCCACAGCTTGCTGAAAGGTCTCATCGACTGCCCCATGCTACCCCGATGACCACTAAAGGATGGGATCGCATTGGGGAGACACCGATGGTGTCTCACTAATGTGTGATGTTGATCAGACCACCTTTGACCGCCTGAGGAGCTCACTTGGCATATGCCCGACCAACCAGAAGGAGCCAAAGGAGTGACTCATCGGTCCCTTTTGAACGATTGACTACTCCTATGAGGGAAGATCAATAGAAAGCGAGCAGGGTGGATTCATTTTGAGATCACTAAGGGATGAATCTATTCGGACAATGGTGTTCAGATCTGCAAGAGACTCGACGGTGCTTCCAGAAAATGGTCAATGTACATAGAAGTCCAGAATAGAAAGGAGGCCGAAGAGAGGATCTGTGACTCACACAGACAACTGTTGTGACTATTGGAAAGGAGATAGATCAATATTAATGAAGATATTTTGAGCATTCAAGGCAACCCTAACAAAGTTCGAAGGTGGACACGAAGACAGGAAAGTTAATGTTGTGTCTGCCAAAAAGATCTAAAAAGGCTTCTCCTGAGGGTAGAAATCCTTCATCAGCATGGATAGCAAGGCTTCACATTGAATGTAGTTTTGACTTTCCTCAGAAAGATCTGAGAGCTGACTCTCTTGGATGAAGATATTTTGTAAACCCTAGCACAGGGGATAGTGCATTCTTTTGGTACACACTCAGTATAAATGGCATTCTTGTCTCTTTGTAAAGGTTAGACAGTGAGGGATTAGAACTTCGAGGGTTAGAGAACTTTTAGATTGAGAACTTTCAAAGTTAGAACTGTTAGGAGTTAGTGAGTGAACAAAAGGAGATAGAGTTGTATCTTGGTTCTTAGTAATAAGAGCTTCTCTTTGTCTTCTTGGTTAGCAGTAAGGTTTTAGTATAGACTGTAATGCATTTTCCAAGTTCTCTTAGTGTAGTTGGAAGCAATCTGGAGATTCAAATTCTCTGTACACTCATGATTGTGCTAGCTTTGTAAATATTGTTTATCTATTTTACTGATAGTAGAAACAATCAGAGTTTAATCTACTTCATGTTATGTTCCTGAATGATATTTGTCTTAATTGATCATTTGATTTGTGAAGTCTTCAAGGAATGAAATGTTATTTGTGTTTTATTTAAATGGTAAATAAAAATCTGTTATGCGAATTAGCACTGTGAATGAAGGAGGTTGTGTGTCAATCACAAGTTTACTTTGTTATGCAGTTTTGGTTTACAAATTCCTTGAAGTTAACAAGTCTGGTTAAGGTTGGATGAACTATTGTTCTTTTCTGTTTCAAAACTCTGACTTATCTTTTTGTATTTCTTTAAAAATCCCTGTTAGAGTAGGTTTTATTTCATGCTTGATCTTAGAACAATCCAGAAGCTCAACACCAGTAGGCCCCTTGAATATTACTATTGCATTGACCACTGAGTAACATCAGCACAGTTGAAACCCAACTACAAATACTTTGGGAGCTAAGGCATCCATGTGTTTCCTTTCTCTTTCAGGAGAAGCAAAATAGCAATATTTTGTTTGCATTGTTGTGGTGCCAAAATCGCCATCAACAATCCTGAGACCAACCTTAACTCATATGGTGATTCCAGGGTTCTTACAACATTACCTCTCTACTCAGATGATACTTCCCTACTCCCGAGCATTGTGGAATGACTATCCTATATCCAACTCCAACAAATGAAGAAGGATTAGTTTGTCATTTCAATAATGATCAAAACATATTTCAATCTATTCAATTATTGTAAGATTTTAAACTTTATTTCTAGGTTCACCACAGTATGAACATTTAGGATAAGCATGGTACATATTTCCATTGCATTTTTATAGCACAATCATAATATTTCCACCATTTCATGCATAAATAACACAACATTTGCATCGTTCATCATTCTTAAAGCAAGAAAAATAAAAGTGTTTATAAGTCACTAGGGTGGGATGTAACATCTCTCCCCCCTTAAGAGTCATCGTCCTTGATGATATTGAGTTCATATACAAACATGATATTAACATAAAGAGTCTAAAAAGGAAGCTCATAATCCTCTAATAGATTAGGAAATCTTTTCCTAATATCCTGGAGATCCTCCCAGGTGGCACCATCCTCAGAGTATTGGTCCCACTAGACCTTGCATTGAATTACTTCTCAGTTATGTAAGTGCATCTTACGCATCTTGAGTACTCTACTGGGATCGATCGACACCACTCCTGGGTCATGTACCTGTAAAGCATTTCAGTTAATTACATGTTTACTACTAGGCATATACTTCTTCAAATAAGAGACATGAAAAACATTATGCATTCTAGATAGGGCTGGCAGTAGAGCAATCTGATAGGCCACATGATTGATTTCCTCCAATACTTCAAATGGTCCCACATATCTTGGCGCAAGTTTGAAGGATTTCCCAAATTTAATAGCACTCTTCTAGGGTTTAACCCTTAACAACACTTTGTCACTAATGGCGAAACATCTCAGTGTTCTCTTAGTATCAGCATAACTTTTCTGCTTGTCATTTGCTTCAGCTAACCTTTTTCTAATCACTCTGATTTGTTCTTCCATTTCTGAGAGCATCTCAGGGCCAAGGCTAATCCTATCTTCTAGCCTATCCTAGCTTATAGGAGTGCCGAACTTGCACCCATATAATGCCTCAAATGGTGCCATATTGATGGCAGAATGATAGGTATTATTGTAAGCAAACTCAACAAGTGGAAGATAATCTTCCCATTTGTACTGTTGGTCCATGCAGTAAACTTTGAGGAGATCTTCTAGTACCTGGTTCAACCTTTCTGTCTGACCATCTGTCTCAGGGTGATATGTAGAGTTGATGTTTAACTAAGTCCCAAGTGAAGCGAAGAGCATTTTCCAAAACCTAGAGGTAATCTTGGCATCCCTATCAAAAATGATCTTTTCTAGAACCCCGTGCAGTCTCAAGATTTCTTTTACAAATTTCCTTGCTATTGCTAGTGCTCCATCGGTTAGGTTTCCTAGAATAAAATGTGCAACCTTGGTGAGCTTATCCACCACCACCAAAATTGAATTATGTTTGCTTCTAGACATTGGAAGTCCTTGTACAAAGTCCATACTAATCACCTACCACTTCCATCCAGGGACTTCATGTGGGTATAATAAACCTGCTGGGTGAAGGTGCTCAACCTTAACTCTTTGACACTCTAAGCAATCTACCACATATTTTATAGTATCTTTCTTCATCCCCTTCTAGAAATACAATGGTCACAAATCTTCCATAAGTTTAGTCACCCCAGGATGTCCAAAATAGGGTGCATCATGAATCTCATGAAGAACTAGCTTTCTTAACTCCCCAGAATTTGGAATATACATTCTTCCCTTATATTTGAGTACCCCATCAACATCGAACTGAAATCCATCATACCTATTGGGTGGGTGCATGAAGTTGGTCGCACTTTTGTGGCCAAATGGGATTTTTTTTTTGAAAATTGATAATATGAGCGCGTTATGTGATTTTAAAAGCAAAAAAAAAGTGAAATTTGTATCATTTGCTTTTTACTGTTTCTTAGCTCTACCCACGGCCAAAAACCTTCACTTTCACGCTTGTGTTCTAGGAGGAAGGATTTCTACAAATTTCATCAACAAGAGTTGGATTTTCTTTGCAAATATGGCGCCACGATGACAAAGAGATGTGGGAGGTAAGTATTGTTTGCTATTTGTTTTGAATTTGTTAGTTTGAAATTGATTTTGTTTGTTTTAGGTTAGATTTGATTGTTTTTTTTAAAATTTGTAGGAAATCCTGCAAATCCTCAATGAGAAGAGGAGGAAAATCCTCAACAACAAAATCCCCAACAAAATCCTCAACAAAATCAACCTCAACAACAAAATCAACCTCCCCCACCATTCTCTCAATACCCTCCTGGCACTCAAGAAAATTTGAGGAGTGAAATTAAGAACAATAGAAAACAACTTGAGGATCTTATCAGTAGGTTGAGTGATCCAAATGCTCCAACCACATAAAGAATGCTTCTAGCAAATTCATTGAAAGATATGTTAAAAAATGTAGATGCAATCACCCAACAAATATCTGGATGGCAAGATAGAAGGCAGACAACCAGGGCATATTATGCTGAAAAATTATCATATAAACAAGTAAAAGATTTAAACATTACTAAAGGTGATTTGTGCTCTCTATTCACTAACCCTAAAACAAATCAAAATATTACCCTCAATGCAAAGAGGTTTCCTATTCATTGGTACCACCACCAAGCGATTAAGAACCGTTTTTATGAAAGATGGTATATGGTCTTTGATTACCCATTGTGCAATAATTGTGAAGTCCCCCATTATTTTCTTAGGAAACTATATAGTGAGTTTGTATTGAACCAAATCCCAAATTATTTTGATATGAGGGAGTTCCAGGGGAGAGGTGGGGGGTTAGCTCAGGATAGGCCTGATGCACAGCCGGATCCTACATAGCAAGGGAGACGATCTCTCACTAGGCTGCCTTGTGAGTAGATTGTGATGCCTGCCGTTGCAAAGGAGAGTGCCGACATAGAGACATTGCACGCGATCCAAACTTTGACCTAGATTTTCATCCATCACACTAGCCCTATTGTACAATGCCATCCAGGGGAGTCTTCAGGTGGTGTCCTTCAAACCCATGTGTGTCAATATTGTGGGACGACTTGTTTGTATGACCCTACCGACACTCAAGAGGGTGCTACGCAGGATCCATATGCTACTACGTAGCTTGATCCATATGCATCTACAAGGATGGAGAGGACTGTTGACATTTTTTATGATGCATATGGCATTGACACTCAGGTAAAATTCAGCATGTTCATTGAATTTAATTTATTAAATTTTGATTATGAAATGTAAGATTAACTAATTTAGTTTTATTATTTTAATAAAATTGTAGGGTCACAGTGTAGAGACTGGATACACCAGTCATCCACCTACTTATTTTTGTAGTACACCTATCAGTGGGGTATGTAACTAGTAAACAATTATAAATTTATTACATGTTAATAGCATTGTTTTACGAATATTATTTTAATATGTGATTTTGGATGTTGAACAAGGTAATGTTGGAGGTTTCAAGGAAACACCTCCTAGTGCCAGTAGATTTGATCAAACGTTCACAGAGGTAATATAGAATAAAGAGAACTTAACTAATGAATTCTAAGTTTAGTAGATTTGTGTAGTTTATATTCATATTGTTGGTTATGTTGCATTACTTCAAATTCGATAACTAATAATCATAAATATATAGTTTAATACTTGTACTCAAAATTTTGTTCATTAGATCTCATACATTATAAGTCATCACGTGGATCGCTATTGTAACTTTTTTGTGATTGAATAATTTGTTGTTTTATTTTTAGATGTTGGTGATAGAAACACCACCAAACATTACGAGGGCAATGGATATTGGTGTTTCCTCCGCTATACAATCCTCGATGGCTCTGATAGGGGAGGTATGAGGAAAATTACTAAATTTCAATTTACATTTGTTGTTATAGATGAACTAGTTCTAGTGAAAAATCAAACCATTATTGATTCGTAGTTTAATTCCTATTTGGATGGTTTATACAGGGCTTGAGCACACCTCAACATCGGCGTGGAAATATTTCCATCGAGGAGAGTGATCGTGAGATGGCCGTAAGTGATTATTTTGTTAAATATATCAATTTTTATAATGTAATTTCTATATATTAATGTCTTTACTTCTTATTGTAACAGTTAAAACTTCACGAGCTAAACACTAGGGGAGCAGCAGAGCACTCCTCAAGCACAACAGAAGCGGGTGATAGACTTATCGCCATCGGATCCTAAGCAAAGGGAAAAGAAAATTGTATTTGAACGAGCATGGAGAAATGAATTTTGAATCTGAGCCCCTTTGTTGTATGCCTACATGGCAATTTTGTACATATTTTGTATTGGATATATTTGACATTGAATGCCTATATGGCATTCTCGTAGCCTATATGGCTATTTTGTAACTATATTTTATACTTATATCGACATATATTGATGTATGCATACGGCTATTTGCTTTAATACAAATCTTTTTTATCGATGGTGTCCATATTTGCATTATAAATTCATGGTTCAATAGATATGAGTTACGTGTATTCAAGTGTATACTTTACAACTTACGCACATATACTTTTTGACTTACATGTGAACATCGAAAAGTGTGAAAATTTATGTGTGGAAGTCAAATGTAAGCCAATTTTGCAATTCTTAGTTCTTGCATACTCGATCTTATGGACTTATTCCTTTCTAGCACATATTGTGAATATTATTCATTTGGTGCAGAAGACAAATTCCTCATTTTTGAACCACTCATAGAAAAGAGATTCACAATAAGACTTTAGCATTGGAACACTACTCCATACTTCTCTTGTCTAGACCATAAAGGATTGAAAATTCTTAATTTGATGCAATGATAGTCTTGAGATGAGAATTTATATAACCATGCCTATTTTGAAACTTTACATCTAATACGCATCAACAAGAACTTAAGAAGTGTTGCATAAGAGTGTTAGGTTTGATAGGCCTTCTCTTCCCTAAGGGAGGAGAGCCTGCATCTTGAATTTTGAACAAAATTTTAAGAAGCAAACATTTTACCTAAAAGCTTCAAACCTAGATGACATATTTGGCTAAGTCTATCTTGAAAATTATCAATGCGTTCAAACTCTAAAGGAGATTCTCCCTGAAAAGAAAACTTTACCCTTTTTCCCAAGGAAAGAAATTGCAATGTAAGTTGCATGATTTATCTTATTTCTTTCTCACAGTTCCTGGTCAATCATTCATGGCTTAGGATAGTTCCGTTCCAAGGAAAGGACACCCAAAAAATCACTGAGATTCTTCTACGATCTGCAAGAAAAAGGTTTTGGCTCTTTCACAATGTAAATAATTATGTAACATTGTTTTCTTGTTTTCCTTCCACACGGAAAAATGTTCTCACTTTTCAGATTGATCAATGATCAATAATAGTTGATTGTAAACACTTGAAATTTTTATGTTTGAACTTTAATTTATAATTTTGTATCATGACATTCGAGTATCACTAATATTTTAATATTTGACTATGAAAGTGGTGGTGTATTTTTGCTATGTTATTTGACTATTAATATGGTGGTGTATTTTGAACTTGATTACTCTGCAAATATGTATATATTTTTGATTTTTACGCTTTTGTATTACCGAACCCAAAATGAACCCAACCCCAATTTTTTTTTCCCAAACTGGTGAACCGGGTTCTCAAACCCAAACCCGAACCCAAAACCAAACCGGTAACTTAGTAAAAAATAGATTTTTGTAGTTTATATTCATAACGTTGATTACATTGCGTTGCACATCTTTCAAACTCAAAGAATTGCTTCAAATTTCATAACTAATAACTAGATGCTGATAGATGACAAAATTTCAATTACAATATAGTTTTTACAAAGTCAACCTAAGCAGTTATGCAATTACTTCACATTACATAACTAATAACTAGGAGCAAATGCCAATTGCATTTGGTTGTCATGGCATTCTATGATACCACATTTCTTTGAGGCATTTTTTCAAACAATTCACTGCCTTGTCTATACTACCACATTTTTCATACATGTCTACCAAATAATTTTGTCAAATAGTTCAAGTGTTGCCTTGTTGCTATGGCTGAAATCCTAAAACAAGTGCTTTTGAACAAGCTATGGATGCTTGGAAAAAATCTATCAAAAGCATAATAGTAAGCAATATCATAGACAAGGCAGTGAACTCTTTGAAAAAATGCCTCAAAGAAATGAGGTCTCATGACCTGATGGAATGCCACATGACAATCAAATGCTTTTGATTGTCATGGCATTCCATCACCATGAGACCTCATTTCTTTGAGGAATTTTTTCAAAGAGTTCACTGCCTTGTCTATGCTAACACATTTTTCATACATGTCTATCAAATCATTTTATCAAACAGTTCATTGCCTTGCTGGTATGGCTAAAAGCCTAAAGCAGTGCTTCCAACAAGCTATGGATGCTTGAAAAAATCTATCATAGCATAATAGTAAGCAATAGCATAGACAAGGAATGAACTATTTGAAAAAAATGCCTCAAAGAAATGTGGTCTCATGGTGGTGGAATTCCATGACAAGAAAAATTGTTGTGGATTGTCATGGCATTCCATCACCATGAGACCACATTTCTTTAAGGAATTTTTTCAAACAGTTCGATGCCTTGTCTATGCTACTACATTTATCATACATGTTTACCAAAGCATTTTATCAAACAATTCACTTCCTTGTTGCTATGGCCAAAAGCCTAAAATAGTTGCTTCCAAAAAAGCTATGGATGCTTGGAAAAATTCTATCAAAGCATACTAATAATCAATAGCATAGAAAAGGTAGCAAACTACTTGAAAAAAAGCCTTAAAGAAATGTGGTCTCAATGGTGATGGAATGCCATGACAATCCATAGCAATTTTCTTGTCATGGAATTTGTCATTCCATTCCATCACCATGAAACCACATTTCTTTGAGGCATTTTTTCAAAGAGTTCACTGCCTTGTCTATGCTAACACATTTTTCATACGTGTCTATCAAAGCATTTTATCAAATAGTTCATTGCCTTGCTGCTATGGCTAAAAGCCTAAAACAGTGCTTTCGAACAAGCTATGGATGCTTGGAAAAAATATATCAAAGCATAATAGTAAGCAACAAGTTGATGCAATACAAAGATTTCCAAACCACTCAACAACTCAGGGGACTTTTGTCCCAAACTCATCTTGGAGAAGATCAAACAAAATTTCAACATTTCATCAGAAATCTACTTCTCATCCACTCAAATTCTCTTATCATTCATCATTAATCATTCCACAAATATGTATTCCAATTGACTCATTCAAAGCAAAAAACCATTTTAGAAAACTTTGATTCAATCAATTAGATGAACATGCATTTCAAAAACACCATTTTCAACAAGGCACTCTTCCATTCAATCAATTCATTCAACTTGTCCCAAATAGTCAATCCATCATTACAATTGGATTTCAGACTTTTACCAGACCATCAAGCACTGTGAACATCATTATTACAACTGATACAAATCAGGAACTTGCTCTCTTAACTTTGTTCTGAGTAAACTTAAAATTTCATGTATTATTTTACACCAAGTCTCCTCACTATCCAACTGTCAAAACAACATATCTCACTTCTAAACCCTGTCCAAGACTCCATACATCCCTGACACCATCACTTAGACAACAATATCCCAAAATCAACTCACCGATCACTGTTAGGTCAAACTTCTATTCTCTAAGTAGTCAAGGCACTACTTCTCAATGAGACATTCATGCCCTAAATCGTGTAAACCAAACACACTAGTTTCAAAACCCAAGATCCAAAACACTTTTAGAGACATCTTAATGCCCATGTCCTCATATCAAAAACTCAGAATAACTTATATTGAAGAAATAGCAGTTTTTAGTCTGAATGCTATAAAAAAGCTACTAAAATAGGCCTGATTTTCAAAGAAGACCCCCTTCAAACATTCCCAAAACACTTAAAACCTCAAAAAAGTCATTAGAAATAACACAAAACTCCCAATTTATCCATTTTTCAGGGATTAAAAGACTCCTTTTGATAGTATATTGACAAACCCTTGTTTATAGGGTGAAAAACTCAAAAATCAATGAGGGTTTCCTGTATAGGCTACATGCAAACCTCAAAACCTCCGGCCAACCATTGGAACATGTCAAAATACATCTGAAAAGGCATTTGGAAACATATTCTAACCCATGCACTTTTTCTTTCTCCATTGTCATGCTGGAAACTGTTAATTTTGACTGGAAAACTCAGAATTTCCTGTGTAGCAGTAGCTCCTTCAAGGTATTCTTTCTTTTTCCTCAACTCAAAAATATCAAAACATAAAAAATAACCTATCCCTAACCTACTCCACCAATCTACCTAACCTACATTGGTGGAGTAGTGTGGAAATTCCTTATAAGACTCGCAAAACTCAATGCACAGGATTTCAGACCGAGCCATAAGAAGAATGCTCAAAGAAACATTAAATTTATTTGATTCCTTCCCAAATGGATGCAAACAAATGGTGTTTCCCCAAACTACTGGAAAAAATATAAATTTGAACCCTAAACTCTTGCATAGTCCGTACAAGTTAAGAAACAACTGAAAAACACAAAAAATAAGCTAAAATAGGGAACTCTTTATTAATTTAATTCTTCCAGAATACAATGATCTCTTTGCTCGGCCTCTTCAATGCTTTTAAAGAAGTTTCCAACCATCAAATACCTCTTCATCTTCCTTGAACGACCCATGAATCGTCCTCTTCCTTGATTTTCTTGATTTTCTTGTTTTGTCTCTTCACATTCCTTCTTTTTCTCTCTTTTACATATTTAGCATTTTGCCAATATTACACTTTGTGCTTTTTCATGCCTTGATTACATTTAATTTTGGCATTACATGGACTTAAATACATTTTTGACAACTTAGCCTTTTGAAGGCATTACATGACCTAGGTGCTTCTACACCACAAGCTATGGTCTCATGGTTTTTTTCCACATCAACGTGATTTGATTCACGTGAAAATCAGCGTGAACCAAATTTTGTATTATGGAGCTATATTAAGCTGCCACTTCGAAAACCAATATAACAATGATACAAAATAATGTTTGAGACTACAAGAAGGCATCAAAATGGCTAGTGTACTAAACAAATTCTTATGATTTACGAATAATGTTGATAACTCTACTCAGTTGGCTTCTTTTTTCAAAATCATATAAATTGAACCCTAACATCAATAGACTCTGTATATCAAGCTACCACAATTAAAGTTACATCAAGCCCATATCACCGAGACACAACCTGAACAATAGGAGGAATGGCCTATTTCAACATACTACACTCAAACCCTTAAGGGATCGATTTGGTTGAACGTAGCTCAAAGCGATTCTCGTATTTGGGTGCGAAATAGGATCATGCCTAGCATAAAAATGCATACTCGGATGTGTTGGAACAATATATTTGGTCACATGTGTTGCAGAACAAAAATTGCACCACCTTGTAACTTTCCACTGCTTGCATTTGACACTTTTTCCATCAAGTAAAAACTAGACACCACGGGAAAACCAGTCTGAGATAACAAAAACCGAGAGAGGTTATTGTAGAGGGGCCCAACATGATCTCATAGGATCAGATGAAAATTTTATAAGCACCACGGTGTCTGAGTAACCTCATGCTGAAGTTTGTAGCCATTTTGCCCTTTGGACCCTTAAGGGATCGATCTGGTTGAACGTAGCTTAGAGTGATTCCGCATGTTTGGGTGTGAAAGAGGACCATGCCTAGCGTAAAAATTCCTATTTAGATACGTTGGAATAGTCCATTTGGTCACATGAGTTGCAAAACGAAAATTGCACCACTTTGCAACTTTTCACTGCTTCCATTTGATGCTTTTTCCATCAACTGAAAACTAGACACTACGGGAAAACCACTCTGAGACAACAAAAATTGAGAGAGGTTATTGTAGAGGGACCCAACACAATCCCATAGGATCAGACGAGAAGTTTCTAAGCATCACAGTGTCTGAGTAACCTCATGCTGAAGTTTGCAGCCATTTTGCCCTTTGGACCCTTAAGGGATCGATCTAGTTGAAAGTAGCTCAGAGTGATTCCACGTGTTTGGGTGTGAAAGAGGACCATTCCTAGCATAAAAATTCCTATTCAGATGCATTGGAACAGTCTGTTTGGTCACACGAGTTGCAGAATGAAAATTGCACCACTTTGCAACTTTCCACTGCTTCCATCTGACACTTTTTCCATCAACTAAAAACTGGACACTACAAGAAAACCACTTTGAGATAATGAAAACTGAGAGAGGTTATTGTAGAGGGTCCCAACGTGATCCCATAGGATCAGATGAGAAGTTTCTAAGCACA
>VDFB02086081.1:17011234-17231324 GCA_007258455.2 Sequoia sempervirens | reverse complement strand
GAAGTTTCTAAGCATCAATGATGTCCGAAAGTAACCTCAAGGCCGAAGTTTGCAGCCATTTTGCCCCTTTGGTCCCTTAAGGGATCGATTCGGTTGAATGTAGCTCAGTGTGATTCTGCATGTTTAGGTGCAAAATAGGACCATTCCTAGCGTAAACATGCCTATTCAGACGCATTGGAATAGTCCGTTTGGTCACACGAGTTGGAGAATGAAAGTTGCATGACTTTGCAACTTTTCACAAGGCAAAAATACACCTAACCTTCAAATCTTGCATCCAAAATTTTACCAGACCTTGGTACACTTTATTCATCTTTATTTTGACATGAAAAAAGCTAAAACACCTTCTTACAACACTGTTTAATCAGATTTCACAATTGCTCTTACTAGAAGACCAAATTTGTTTGTAAGTGCTAAAACACTAAATCGGGTGTAACATGCAAACCACATTGAATCTTTATAGGATAAATACATTTTAGGGTACTCATTTTGGCCATTAAAAACATATATCATTTTCATATACACTTATTTTGGAACACATGCCTGCTATCCCAACTTCTTTGCTTCTAAAGAACCCCAAATAGGCCATTTTAACAAAGAAAGTACTCTTTAATCATCACCAAAATACCAACAAACCTCAAAAAGTATTTTTCCATGTGTAAAAACTCTCAAATAAATAAGTTTCAAGATAGAAAATGCCCAGAAATACACAAAATCTGTAAACCCTTGATTATAGGGTGAAAATCACAAAAATCAGTGAGGGTTTCAAGTATTTCACTCTAAGAAACCTCAAACAATCTGTCCAACACTTGGATCATGCCTTATGTCTAAAAATGCTTTTAGAATCATTTCCCTAGACATGCATTCATTATTTCTTCCATACCCTGCATAAAACCTCCATTTTTGGATGAAAAACTTAGATTTTGGCTCTGTAGCAGTAACTCCACCTTTGCATTCTTGACTTCCCTGCACAAAATGACTCAACCAAAACAGTAAACTGATGCAGAAAAGGATTATAATATTTTAACAAACATATTTAGATTAGTCCCAAGTAATTTGCAAAACCCCAAGTTTCTATCTTGACAATTATCTCCTTTCAACTAGGTCTACTCTAGTAGCCATACAAACCATGTTTTTGGGCTTTATCACTTTAGCTTCACAAATTAATTCTCAAATAAATGAATGTTTTTGAAGGCATATCAATTGATGCAGAGTAGGGTGGAGGAATACAAATTCAAACTTAAGAACCAAGAAACCAACTCAGGTTCATATATCTAATCCAACTTCCATAAGGTCAGCACTATAGTCTTCCAATTCACCATTGAACAACTAAAAGACCAATTCCTTAAAGAGAATTGTAAAAAAATCCATTTATCATCCAAATAACATTCATACTTCATCAAGAAGACAGAACCAAGCTTCCACCTAAGATTCATCTGCCAAAGCTTAAAGAAACATCAAGGTATCATGCTCAAGCGCTTCAAGAACTAGCCCAATTTTACAAACAAACCCACTTTTAAAATTATTGTCATAACAAGATCTCCTAGAAAGTCACAAATTGTGCTTCAAAACAACAAATTTTCTAGTCAAATACTCTGTACAAGTCTGCTAACCTGCTGCTCCAACAAACCCTCATTTTCCCTCCTAAAATCTAGGGTTTCTCAAGATCTTCACTCAAACAACCACAATTCATAAAACCAAAACATAAAACATGTTTCCCTAGGTCTGCTCAGACCTTTCAACCCTTCCTAAACTCAATCCCAACACAAATCCATGAAAAGACAACTTGAAACTAGCATTTTCACATAGAAACTTAACATTTTCTGCCTAGGCATCATAAGAATTCAGACTTAAAGACTCCCCTTGCCAAGAAACTTCATTCCACACCTAATATCCATGCATGCAAGTCTTCCCACTGAGTCACATGGCTTTACAGTAGGTGGGAAGACAAAAATTACATTTTTTTAATCACAAAACAGTGATAAATCTGTTACATGGGCTGCTTTAGAAAAATCAGTATTTCTCCCTCCAAAATGAATATTGGAAGCCCTAAATGGAAGAAAATGGAAGCTAATTCACAATACTACATGAAAAAATGAATGAAAAATCCTTCTAAGAATGTACGGATCTGTACAAGTGAAGGAAACTCTGAAAATATAGTAAAATCAAGAAATACAATGAAAAATTAGAAATAAAGCATTGAAAACTCTGAATCAAACATTAACCAAACTTTCTATATTGAATAATTAGCATTGAATGGAGTTAAAATATAAATTAAAATGTCTCTTGATCTTCCCCAATGCATATGCTTGCCTTTTGAACTTCTATCTTTTTGTCTTCCATTAAAATTGCTAATTTTGGCTTTTGGCAGTTTTTACAACTTTTGCATTTTGCACTTTTTCAATATTTCTTATGCAACTCTTTAAACACTCCTTCCTAAGACTCACATTACATGATAAATGGTCTGTAAAGCCATTATTTAAGACAAATAACCTTAAAACACTTAAATTACAAGGTTCACCACATGAATCCCCTTATTGATTAACTTCTTTACATCATGACTCAATTGACCTAATACATACAAAAATGGTATTGAATCCTTATTAAATTAAATAGAATGACCTCAAACCATCTAAGAAAACCCTAAATGATCAAATGAACAAATAATAGAAACCACAAGGGTTCAAGTGTTGAAAAGATGGAGTTGGTGCTCCTGCTTTGGATAGTATGATTGCCAACAACATACAACGTTCACAAGGCCTTTTTGAAGGCATATCAACCTCCTCAACCAACTACAACCACTTTTCAACTTATTTTAAAAGTGTGACCCTTCAACTTCTAAGTATTTGCAAAATGACAACTTTTGGTTTGATAGCATTACATTGTTATGTGCAACTTTTGACATATTGATGTAAATGACTTCATACCTAAACTAGTGACCTTATGATGGCCTCATTACATCATCTTGAACCTTACATTATGAATTTACATACATTTTCACATTTAGGCCATTCAAGGCTTCATTACACCAAATTGACAACATGCTAACATGACATTGCAACCTCATATCCTACCAACCCAGATTGACTTAAAACACTACCTAATGGTCCTTGTGACCTTATTACAACATTCTTCATGGACTACAAATCAAAATTTACCACTTGAACACCTTGTGATCATGATTTTCCTTGGTGCTCCTGCACCATAAACACCCTACTATAACCCTACTTCACTGATCTACAAGCCTAATTTAGTGGAGTATGTTTTATTTCTTTACTTGACTCTCAAAACCTCAAATTGAAGGTTCCAAACTGAATTTCAGAAAATGTGCTCTAACAGTGGAAAAACTCAATGGATGTTCTTCTAGATGGACTCAAAAGAAACCTAATTCTTTGTATTATCTTAATCTACAAAGTAAAAGGCCTAAATCTACTGTAGAGGTGGTACAAAGCTAACAAAATTGAAAGAAAACATATAAATTTATGAACATGGAACTTTTATTGCAAGATTTCGTTCAAATCATAATTGAGATTTGTCAAGATCATCAAAATAAGGATGTTGCATTGCTTTTTTGGCTGAGATTCTCTTTGATGGCTCAAAAATCAGCATTTTCTGGAAGGAGGGACCAATCAATTTTTAATAGTTTAGTTACAGATACGCAAAGGAAGAATAAAAAGAAATAGCTCATCCAAAATAGATGGAAGGTACTTACAGATAGGCATGGCAGTCTCAACTTATTTAGTCTTGGTCATACATCTTCACTGGGAGTTCCAAGATACCTATTGCATACAACACCTCTCATGAATAGAATTTCTTGAAATTCGAGATGCTCTTATAATTTCTAAGTCATAGGTGGTCATGATAAGGTTAAATTCAAATGAATAACTTGAAATTGCCTCACCAAGCTTCACACACACTTTTGTAATGGCTTAAAATCAAAATTGAGATTTGTCAAGATCATCAAAATAAGGATGTTGCATTTCTTTTCTGCTTGAGATTCTCTTGGATGGCTCATAAATCTGCATTTTATGCAAGGGGAAACCAATCAATGTTTGCCTGATTACATACAAATACATAAAGTAAAATAAGATGATAGAATTGGCATCAACCAAATTGACATGGATACACGTATAAATTAATAAGAACCGTTGTGCATATACTTACAAATTAATCCAATGAACCATCCGGGTCTGCTCTACTCTTTATTGTGTCAAGTATTGCCTCATGGTCAGACTCATAGACCTTCCACAAGGTCTTGTTCAAAGGTCTACCCACATATTTGGTCAAAAAAACATTGGATGCCACAACAAGGTTTGAGTAATGAAGAATCTTACGATGCATGTCAAATTCCTCAAACAACCAATGTTTAACACTCTTATGTGGGTACCTTCTCAGCCATGTTCCAATAACAACAACTAAGCCTGTAGGGTATTCAATGTTTTCTCCATCTATAATTGGGACTTCCAATTTCTTTTTTTCCTCAACACAACGACACAAGTAATAGTCTGTACCCTCTTCATTGTCTTCATCTGCAATAACTACATAAACATTCCCTACATTTATATGTGCGGCATATCTCTTGAAATTATTCAACATTATGAATACAATACAAAGTAAGATAACAATATGGAATTTCAAATACTAAGTAGATATATTACCTGGTTGAACTAGATCTGATACATGGTCAAAGTCGACCGATGATTCCATTTGTGTTGGTTCCAATGCCATTGGAGGGTGATACGTGTGAAGTGGGCTAAGATAACTTGTCAACCATTTGTCAACCCACTCCCCTGACTCACAATCATTCTAGGCTTGCATTGTACATGAAGAAACAAAATCATGCCATCTTATATGTATCGATACTCCATGAACCTGCATTTGAGCTAAGGAAAGAGTGCAACTCACTCGATCCTGTTAGTGTACAACAATCCTCATATGGTGCAATGTTAGTATCATCCATCAACCAAAAAAAATGATGAACTGAAGACGTACCTTCATTACCTGGACCCATCGAAGCATTATACCACTTGAAGATTGATCTTGCATCTTTCAACTGTGCACTGTCTTTATACTTTAACTCTTCTTGTGCTAATGCTCTTTTCACACATGCTCCTACATTGTCATGCTCCCCCTTTCCATGTCTGACCTCACAAAAGTTCCACATATGTTGAACACATGTAGTGAGATGCATCCTGCACATCCAGTAGACATGCGTGCATTATTGAACTGTGCTACATAGTTATCTGACCATATTATATGTTGACTGTATGATATGCCCCTTTGATCCAAATGAATGTAGAACATCTAGAAGAAACCTTGCATGAACTCTAGAGAATTCATGTAATCATCACTAATATAAAAGTGATACTCCCTCAATATCTTCCTTTGGTCCTCTGTACTATCAGCTACATGAATGAATTCTATGTGCACAAATATTGAAACCTGTGTGGAGTTGTAATACTATGATTGCACCTCACATTGTGGCTGTAGAGTGTAGTTCTTTGCAAATTCAACCACTGATACTATGCTACCAAGTGGAAAGGTGTACTTGCATAGCTTGAATTGTGTGTCCAGCCATCAGGCTCTATGGGTATGCCTTGCATACTCATACACTAGATTCTCATGAAACATGGACATAAAATGATACACTGGAATCTTCTCAACAACCAAATCACACCTTTTTTCTTGAGACCCATCTTTTGCAGCGTATGCCACTATTTTATGCTTCCCAAAATCTACTAGTTTATACCCCACCTCATTTGTGCTTTCCATATGTTGACATACTCGCATTCATTGCAAGCCACCACAACGCTCGCATCAACCATCCAAGCATGTTCTCATGTAGAATATTTGGCCATCCTCTATTTGACATAATTTTTTTGATAAGAACTCTCTTGAAGATTTTGGTGGGGCTTCTATGCCACAATCCTACAAAACATATAGAACGATAAACATCATAATGGTTAGCGAATTCAATATGTAGTCTACAACAACAAGTAGTGCGTGTGTGATTTATCTTGACATAAAAAGGTTTAAGCATTTCAAAGAATCTTTGAGAAATACTAATTTGAGGATAAGCATTTTGAAATTTATGAAAAAATTGGATTTGAGTCGTATCCAAAAAATGCTTTGGATGTGGCTCACGGTTTCGACTACCGATTCTCCTTCTTACAACATCCCTTTGATTCAGAGATGGCCTTATATTATTCTTCCAATAATCTTCAATTAGTGTTCTCAATGCTTCAACAACTTTTTTATCTTTGTGTGGCAGTCTCCCAGAGAATGCCCATAATTCATTTGAATCGATGCGCTTAATTCTTTGCCGCCTTTGAACGGTTTTTGATAAATTTTTTCTACTAATTCCCATTTGTTCACTTGTATTTTTAATGAGGTGAGATCTCTTTGTTTGATAGCTTACCAAAGTCGATGTAATGACACATCAGGTGAAATTACTATCCTTTGAGCATGAGGTATTACCCACATTGTCATAAGCATCCATTAGATTCTTCACAATAGTGTTTTCACTTGATGCATTCAATGTTCTCAACCCAAGAGTCTTCATGATGTTTCTATACTTTAAACCCCGCATCATTTGAATAAGTAGTTGACGTCTTGCGGTCTCATTTAGCCTTTCAAAGAACATTTTCTAAATCTTATCAGCATATCTTCTACAAGTGCGTTCCGGAATCTTACCTTCCATGTGTTGCAAAATATCCTCATTAATATTAATCAAAAACTTTGGATTTCTACGCAAAATTCTAGGTGGTGTTCTCTTAGGTACATACATCTCAACATTAGCAATTTCATCAATATTGAATTGAGGTGGGCTAGATTGCGTACCTTTGATTGAGGGTGGAATAGAAGACATACCTTGAGGTTCACATGGGGATGATGGCATACCTTGTTCATCAACTCTGAGTGATGATGTAATCTCAACTTCAGATGTGGTGGATAGTGTCCAACCATACTCACTTGTGGTAGATGGTGTCCCTCCATATTCGATTGTGCTTAATGGTGTCCCTTCGTATTCACTTGTGGTAGAGGGTGTGTCTCCAACTATGGTATCTGCATCTCCCCTAGCATGACTCTTTTGCATTCGTGCCCTTTGTGCTGGCAATTTCTTTTCTCTTTTTGATGGTTGAGGTTCCTCTAAAACTGGATTGTTTTCATCAATTGTTCCCAATTTTTGCTTTTCACAATATTCCCTCATCCATTTTTTCTCTTTATCTCTCAAGGCTTGGAGCTGATCATCTGTTAGTTTTTTCCTTTTAACAGTTCATTTCTTTAGCATGACGAATAATCTTACCTGTGCAAAAAGTGCTAAGTTGTCAAATTAACTAATTGAAAGCTTTGGAAGCATACACAAAGAAAGTCCATTGACAATGTAAGGTTGTAACATGACAAATTGGTGCAGGAGCACCTAGGTCATGAAATTCCTTCAAAAGGCTAATTTATTCAATTTGTAATGTTCAAGTAAATATGATGAGTGAAGTTCATGAAATGATGAATTTCAATGTATTTGCACCATGAAATAGGTCACTAGTTGATATTATTGAAAAGTTTCTTTTTCTAACAAAAGTTATCAATTATTGTAAAAATGTAAAATTGCACAAAAGCAAGAAGGTGAAGCGTCTTTTTTGTGGAAGGGAAAGGATGGGTTGATGAAGATGAAGAGGAAATTATTTCAACTGATTTATACACCTTTAAAAAGCATTGTAAGCTCGAGAAAGGCAAATCTTGTATCCCAAAAATCCATAAAAATCAATAAAAAAACCTCTGCTCAGTTATTTTGGAAAGATTTTCTATTCTTGTTTTCAGGTTGCATAGTGATTCAAGTATTCTAAGATTTAATTCTTGTTAGGGAAATAGACTTCTTTCATTCTTGAAAGTTGTAGGAATTGTAATTCAAATAATCAAGAATTTGAACTTAGTTTCCTAAGTCTCGGTCTGTGGTTTCCTTAGAATTGTTTTGAGAGTCTAAAAAGTGATTCTTAGCCATTCCACCGATGTAGGGCTAGTAGGTCGGTGGAATGGATTATATTTAGTGTCTTTTCAATGTGAAGATGTGTTTGGTAGGGGTAAATAGAAATAAGAAGTCAAGATACTGTTGCATGAACAAAATTCTGAATTTTCTCATTCAAAAAAATGGTATTTTCAATAGGTTTTAAGTAAAGATAGGATGATGGATGTGTTGATTTGAGAAAATATATCTTAAATGGTTGGGATGATGTTTGATTGTAGGTATAAGGAACAAAGGTGTTTGATTGTTTTTTCCTTGAATGGGTAAGTTGAGTTGATGAGTGATTGTTGTATTTTTTATGACAAGAACAAAGTTGAAAGTTGATTCTGAAAATGGTTTGCTATATGGAGATGGTGAATTGGCTACTGATAGCCTTATAACTTGAAATGAAGTAAATGGAATTTGGTTGAATGAAAAGTAGTTTTGGATGAATTTGGCAAAGTTTGTATAAATTGATCTTCTCCTGATTTGATTTGGGAAGGAAGTTCCCTAAAGAAATGATGTTGTTGAGTGGCTTGGCAATCTGATATTGCATCGCAAACAAATAATTTGATCAACATGGAATAAGAAAAAAAACAAAAATGAAAGAAAGCCATAATAGAATGAAAGAAAATGTACAAAGATTTCACATACCTAAAAAATAAAAGTTTCAAATGGAGGAGTTCTACCCAATTATGCATCCTTTCCTTCTTCCTTCCTCAAACTCCTAAAAAAATTGACTTCTTCAAAAGCTTGTTCCCCTCCAAATTTCAATTGTATATCAATTATCATTGTAATTCAAACTTGAACTGATATTATATGCCTCTCAACGTGAAAACTCTACTATTTAATGTAAAGGTGATGGAAAGAACATTCAAAAGGTGGTGGAATCTTAAAATCATGCATGCACACTTCACTCAATCACCAAAAAGCTACTTTTTGTTGGACCACGTGGAAACCAGGAGAATATGCAGAATGTGGGCCGACATCACAGGTAAATTGTGATTTTTTACCCTTTTTAGTGCAATAAAAAATGCACTCGCGTTATTTAATCCTAAATGTACATATCTCTACTAGTTAATAACGCACTCACATTATGATAAATTTGGTTTTTTTAAGCTTTAGATGGTACATTTATAGGGTAGAGGATTAAGGGTACTAGGGAGAGATCTAGAGGGAGTGAGAGAGAGATACCTAAGAGAGGGAGATACTTGAGAGAGAGAGAGAAAGAGGAAGGGAGTGAGAGAGAGATAAAGGAGGGAAGGACTAAGGGTAGAGGGTAGAGGGTAGAGGATTTAAGGGTGAAGATTTTAAGGTTTAAAATTAAGGGTAGAGGGGAGAGAGACAAAGGGAGTGACTGAGAGAGAGATACCTAAGAGAGGGAGAAGGGGTAGGAGGGAGAGGGTTGAGAGAGGAAGAGAGAGAGACCTAATAGAGGGAGAGGGGGTAGGAGGGAGAGGGTTGAGAGAGAGAGAGACCTAAGAGAGGGGTGGTGGGAGGAGAGGGCTGGAGAGGGGAGAGAGACCTAACAGAGGGAGGAGGGTAGTGGTGGAAAGAGGCTTGGAGGAGAGAGACCCATTAGAGGGAGATGGGGTAGGAGAGGGCAGAGAGAGGGTTGAGAGAGAGAGACTCAAGAGAGGGAGAGCCAGTAGGAGGGAGAGGGTTGAGAGAGAGAGAGACTCCAAGAGAGGTGAGCCTGTGTAGGAGGGGAGAGGGCTGGAGAGAGAGACCCAACAGAGGGAGAGGGGGCAGGAGGGAGAGGGGCTCAGGACAGAGACCCAGAGAGGGAGAGGGGGTAGGAGGGAGAGGTTTGAGAGAGAGAGATACATAACATAGGGAGAGGGGGTAGGAGGGAGAGGGTTGAGAGAGAGAGACCTAACAAAGGGAGAGGGAGTAGGAGGGAGAGGGTTGACCAAATCTCTCCCACTCTCTCACACCCTCTCCAACCCTCTCCCACCTTCTCCTTGTTAGCTCTCAAAAACACAGGTTTGAACCACGAAAGGTTGCCAAGCTTTCACAACGTTTCAGGGTAACAGACAAGGCCAAATGAATTGAACCTTCTACTCTTTAGGTGCTGCCAGACCTAGGTGGGTGTACCTATATGAGTGAGGTAGACTTGACTTGTGCTTATCTCTCTTGAAATGTTTTTCCCACAATGGAAGATGGGAGTGGACAAATAAAATTGGAATTTGGTATAAATTATATAACAACATTAAAATTAAAACCTAATATGTTCAGTTAACAGATGTAAAAAATGAATGAAACTAAATGATAAAAATGCAGAGACTAGTTATTGGGTATGCAGAGTCAAATGAAGTCTTAAATGAATAATTTTTTTTGGCAAAAACTCAAATTGTTTGGCACATGTTTTAGTTTATAACTTGTATAAATATGAAAGAATATGACTACCAAGTTCTTCTTAATGATCTAGATGAATCTCCTTGATTACTGTGATCCACTAAAAGGATTTAATATTTTCTTGAAAGAGTCGATCAATCAACCACATAGATACAACAAATGTGCACTGATAAACTAAATATAAACTTGTTACATCAATTTAAATAACCAGAAAGCATCAATCTTGGAGACAACTTTAGTAATACTTTCAATGAGCACAACAGACAATTGACACCAAAAAATTGTCATCACATGAGAAATTCAATTGAAATCTCCATTGTTTTTCAATCATGCATCATAGTCTAATTTTTTTTTGTATCCTACTATATTTTTTTTACTCCGTCTGTCCTCTTTGCTGTTGTCAAAAATGGGTTTTATATATCGGCCACATGAAAATTCGTGTCCATTCGCATTCACATCCAGGCAATTATTTCATTCGAGCCTTTACAACTATTCATCGGACTCCTGCAAAGACATTACACAGTATTACTGATGTTCAATGTATCACCGACAGTTATTCCTTCAATCGCAAGTATATCACTGAAACTCTCATTGATGAAAACCATCGTTGTGACTTATGGAGTTGGCAGGATGTCCCACAACTCACTTCATGTCTTACCAAAACATCTCCTTAAGTTCACTTTCTGATTGCTGTGACATAGCAATTTTCCTGCCGATGAACCTTCATTCAGTATGATTAACATAGCTCTCGCCAAAGAAGCCAGTCTCACCGAACGTATCTCCAAGTTTTAATCTTGTCGCTATAACATAGGAGTCAGTAAGACTTCATTACTTCATTCCGATGGCAATGACGGGACCCATCTTCAACAGTATCGGCGAGACCAAAGAGATACTACATGACATTTCATCGACGACTTAAGTTTGGCCGATGTAACCCTTTGTATCCCGATCGATAATGTAACACCAAGAAAGTGCACAAAGAAGATCAAAAGCAAACATGCAATACAAATCTAAATGCAAATTTTATGCTAAGCAACAAAGAACAAAGGAAAGTAAGAACGTGAACAAACTAAAACAATCTCACCAAATTGCTACGTATTTCCATGATTCATCTCGATTGCCCTTCTCCATTTTGCTTGTGCAGTATAATTGCCCTCAGATTTCTCGTAAGTTCGTGCAAGTATAGCCTATGATAAAGATTTAACAAAACATCGAAGATTCAAGATAAGTGCTCACAAAAGTCATAAGATTTTGAGAGAGATTTTGAAAGAGAGATACGATTTCGAGAGAGATTGGAATGATGAAGGATAGATCAATTTATAGAAAATTGATTATTCAAACGACAGGCCAAGATCGAAAGATCAACGGACGGTTGAGATCGACTGATTAGACATGCATTATGATAACTGTTAGTGATGACATGAGTGATATAAATTAGAAATAGAATTAAAGATTAAATAAATGATTTAATCTTCCAGTTTGGTATTCAAAAATAGAAGAATTATCTTTGCATGACAAAGATAAAGATGGATTAAAGCAACTCTTTGTTTGAATGCACGCATAAGATTTAATTAATTAAATAAGAATATTTAATTAATATGCATGTACATGCAATTGAGTTAGCACTGGATGATTGAATGATTTGACGAAGAGATTACTCGAGAATGCCACTCAAACATTAAAGCAAGAGTTAACTGAGTGATTTGAAATAGATGTCGAGTCGAGTAAAAGTGAATACTTAGATAACTCACACAATTTATCTAAATATAGAGGAATGCGTTAAAATAGAATTCATAAATTAAATAATTTATTTAATTCAAGATTTGATATTTGAAGAATAATTAAATAAATAAGATTTATTTAATTAAGTGATGAAGGGATTTAAATGAATAATTAAATAAATAAAGAATTTATTTAATTATAGTTGAAGTATGGTAAAGAGTAAATTAAATAAGAATTTATTTAATTTGACAAGAAGGATAAGGTTAATTAGTAACATAATTAAATAAAAAGTGTTTATTTAATTAATCAGATAGAATAAAGAAAAGTGTGAATTAATTAAATAATTAAGATTATTTAATTAATAGAAGAAATGAAGACTATAGAGAATAATTAAATAATTGACATTATTTAATCATGACTGAAGAATACGAATTATGCAGAATATTGAAGTCGCAAGCTTAAACCAAATTTCGGTGTCTACATTTGCCCCTCTTTGATACAATGTCATTTTGGTGTTGTGTCAAAGAAAATCGATAAGAAAAATGCTCCAGTAATGCTTCGGTGTAAAACAGGTGAAGGTATGCCCCCTCGGGAAAGTTGACAAATTTTCAAAAAAGTTTATAAAAATTTGGAAATATTCTTGATTAGGCCATTGGATGGCCATAAATGTAGTGGAGCTGATGGAATTGAGGTAGGAAATGTTAGGGACGGGTATGGGCTGATCGAAATGGGAAGTTAACATGGCCAGTAGGAAAAAAATGCCACCTAAGCCCTAGGTATATATAGGAATATGGGTAAAAACTAATTCATTTTCACCCACTTAGCCCTAGAATTGAGAATTTTCTCAGCACCCACAATGAGGATGTCGCCCGTTCCGAACACTCACCATCGCGCATACAGGATCCAGACATTCCAGAGACCAACCGACACAGACCCCCCGGTATGTACCTCAAACTTGGCTTTTGAAATTTTTCATTTGCGTGCAAATTTATGCATTTAATTCAAGTTTTTGTTATGCATGTCTAATCAGTCGATCTCAACCATCTGTTGATCTTTCGATCTTGTCCTGTCGTTCAAATAATCAATTTTCTATAAATTGATCTATCCTTCATCATTCCAATCTCTCTCAAAATCGTATCTCTTTCAAAATCTCTCTCAAAATCTTATGACTTTTGTGAGCACTTATCTTGAATCTTCGATGTTTTGCTAAATCTTTATCATAGGCTATACTTGCACGATCTTACGAGAAATCTGAGGGAAATTATACTACACAAGCAAAATGGAGAAGGGCAATCGAGATGAATCATGGAAATACGTAGCAATTTGGTGAGATTGTTTCAGTTTGTTCACATTTTTACTTTCCTTTGTTCTTTGTTGCTTAGCATTAGATTTGTATTTAGATTTGTATTGCATGTTTTCTCTTAATCTTGTTTTGTGCACTTTCTTGGCGTTACATTTGGTGAACCCGACGTGAATTGTAGAAAAATTTGTGTGTTTTCTTGTTTATTTTCGTTGTTTTGCAGGTTACAGCCAATAATTCATACAAAATCCTATCACCTTCTTTTGAGCACAAAAAAATGGGCGAATAAAATATTTTAAAACATTTTCTGGGTTTTGTAGATCTCATTCTCAGCTTTCCAGAACTTTAAATGGTTTAAAATTTTGTTAAGATTTAAGAAAGTTATGGCCATTTTAGTGATTGTAGTTTTTTAAGCTTTAACTGTTAAAACGCAAATTTTCTTTTGTTTATAACACTTGTCTTGCAAGATTTTGCAAAATGTTTTCTGGGTTTTGAAGGTCTATTCTTTAGCTTTCCATAGATATCTATGATTTAAAATTTTGTGTAGTTTTGAGGAAGTTATCACTATTTTAGTTTGCTGTTTTCATTTAAGTTTTTTGTACTAATCTTCTGTTTTCAGTGTGTGTCTGGAGGAGTTAACAAGTTTTTGCAGGATGATTGATGAAGACAATATTGAAAACTACTAATAAATCTTTCTACATAACGCATGTCGAAGACCCTAGTTAAACTTTTGAAACAGATTGTTTGGTAGTGTAGCAAATCTTTCATTTGGATTAAAATTAACAAGTGTTTACTGTGTTTGGTGCGAAAGCACAATTGTGTATTACCCTCATGATTTGGTACATCGAAGTATCCTCTCCCCTTGTGCATCCATACGATCCTGGGTGTAAGAGAAACGATTACCAACTCTAGAACTTGGGCCTGTTCTGCGGGAAAAAGTACTCACCCGAGGACGACTCAGACCGGTAGCACCCTGAACCCGAGGGACTTCTAGCCGGTATATAAAAGTGGGTTCTTGGGGAAAGCCCAAGAATTATGAGTATGGTTCCGATGAGATGGATCCCAAAGGGGACTCTCACTGCATGGATCATGCCCCACGAACGAAATGTCTGTATTAAAAACCTTTTGTCTTAGTGTCCAAACGTTCAATTGGCCATTGCTTGGTATAGTGCAGGGTATAGTATTATGCCTGAAGACACTCACTATTGATCCCCTTGAGTAGAGATAGCAGTTCTTGGGAGGTCATTTCCTAAAGAATTCAAAATTGGTGTGCTCGAAAGACGTTAATGAGCCATGGAGGGGAGCCAATGCCACCAAATTTCTAAGCTATCCGCTCTCAAGAAGGAAAGGTGTTCATCACCAATCCAGGGTATTTTGGTGGGCTATACCAAGTATACAAACCCTAGGCCTTATGGCCTATTAGGATGTGCTTGTTTGTTGTCAACTTAAATGTTCTTTGAGTCCAAAATCAAATTGAAAACACTTTGTCTTATGATTTTCATTGTTTGCCAAAACTTGATCACGGAAACCAAAATTCATGATCACTGTCCAGTCAACACGGTTATACCAGTCTTTTAGTTGGCATCCCAAAAACTTTGAATAGAAATAGGAAACAATTTTGCTCAATTTTGCATCCTTTAGGTTCATATTGTCATTACCATAGTTGTCCTAATTCAGAGTTTGGTCTCATCTTAGATTACTTTTTTTCCTTTAGAGTAATCTTCTAGGAAGGTCATTTTTACAAACTTTAGGATAGGTCCACCATCTACACTCTAGAAAAGTCATAGCGTCAACGAAATTTGTCATTGAACCTAATCCTATCATCTTATACTTTGTCCTACAGAGAGTTTTCCTAGCTCATTAGTCTAGTTAGGAGACTCAACTTGTCTTTGATCCTTGTCCTACGTTGGTTCCTTGACTTAACTAAATTGATGCCTTGGTTAGACTTTAGGTAGTTGTTCCCTTCGTCTTGGGTTTATAGATTTGATTACCTTAGAAGTTTTGCTTAGACTTTGCATCTTTAGATATTGTCATTTTAGACTAGTGTCATCCTAGAACATTCCTTATTTTGCATTCAAAAAATCCAAAAACATAGCTTAGGTTGCATACCTTAGACTTAAGTCACTCTTTGCATTGTCATACCTTAGCCATCATATCACATACCTTAGTCATACTCCATCTTTCATCATAACCTCACCACCATTTCTACAATTTACCTTGATATGCGTGCTAGTCAAGTTGAATACCAGTTACTCCGTAATGGTCAATTCCAACAAGCCATAGACTTCAAAAGACAATATATCCAATCCAAATTCCAACCAATGTCAACCCATGGTCAACTACCTACATACCCTTCCTACCAACAATCCATAAGTCCTAGTCCTCCATCCATCTACCCTCATTATCAAGAGTCCCTTAGCATAATCCATGCCATGAATCCACAACAAACGTCCACTTATCACCCTTATCCTAACCTTGACAAGGGCAACCAACCTTCCACTAATCCCTTCCAAACCTCCATGTCCTATCATAGTCCATCCACTAATCCCTTCCAATCCTCCATGGCCTATCCTAGTCCTTCATCCACTAATCCCTTCCAAGCCACTCCATCTCAATCTACATATAGTCATGAAAATAAATCTATTCATGGTCTCCAAAGTCACATCCCATCTACTAAACTTGAGGATACATGCCAAATGGAATCCAAAGCATGACTTCATGGCTTCACCTTCATGTCAAGATCAAAGTAGTCTATCCCACAACCCTATCTTTAAGTCCATCCAAGAAGTCCTTCTAGATAATCATGGCATCCAAAATACACTTATCCTTGATCAAGATTTCATTCCCAACCACATCATTCAAGACAAACCCATCTTTGATCAAGACACTACTATTGAGAAAGAAGTCTGAAATGATCCACTCCTTGACCTTTATGCCATTCATGATCAAAAATTTGAAGACAACCCTATCCAAGTACCAAACACATCCATTTCCCAAAATGAGACACTTGCCTCCTTTGGACACATAGATGATATTCCTCTAGAACGAGTCTCCTACTCTAGTTATATTTGCAAATGATCAAGCTATAGCTGAGTTCATTGGACTCTATGACAATGACCATAAAGATGGTTTCAATATCGACTTGGAAGCACCAGTAGAATCCTTTGAATCTGATATGTCACAAAATCACATCAATGATATCCAACATGTCAATGAAGCTAAGATGTCCTATCAACTAGGATCATCCACTTTTATCAAATCAAGCTTTCTTGTAGAGGAGAAGATTCCAAGTAACAGTTTCCACTAACACAATGATGGGTTAGCATCTTGCTTTCAAAACAAAAAATACCCCATCACAAACAAAATCTGTCAGAGCATGCAATATCAAAGAAAAGGACTAGGCATACATGAGCAAGGAATTCTAGAACCAGTACAGTTTCAGGAAAATCCTAGACATCAAGGTCTTGGTTATTCTCCAGTCAATAAATCTAATGATGTTAATGGTACCTCCTCAATATTGGGGGAAACTTTATCTGATACAAACATCAAAATGGAGGCCATGAGTAGTTCTTACCATAAGGTTGTTGCCAACACTCCTTCCATCCATACCATAAATTGTCATTCCAACATGAATAAAGCTTCCATTTGGAACCAACAAAAACAAAAGTCTTACAAATTCAAGGTTCAAAATCAAATATCAAAGGCCATTGAATCAATTAAAAATCCAAGTGGACAAATAAAGTCAAAATAGATCCCAAAGAAAAATGGATCAAGCAAAGAAAATAGGTCAAAAGTAAAAGCCAATCAAAATGTGGAGCCACAAGAAAAGAGGACTCCCACATATAATAAATGTCCATATCCTTCAAAATGGTCATCATACAAGGCATATAAAAGTCATGGTTCCAAATATTATCCCAATATGAAACCCAATCTCCATCATCCATCACCCCAAGTTTGGAAAATAAAAATTCCTACATCTAAATTTCCAAATGCATCTACCATCATCTGTCATAATCCTACATCTCGCCTAAAGTCTAAAAATCCTATGTCACAAATCCATCGTATCTTGGTAGAAACTCTTTATTGTAAGGACTCCCATGGCACTCTATCGCGATGTGCGTATTTTGATAAGGCCAATTCTAGTGTCAACAAGGATCACAATGAAATCAATCAATTGTATGCAAGTGCTATGATCCTAACAAGGAAACTACTTCATCAAGGTTATTATTGGCATATCATGGCACCAGTCTCTACATCAACACCATCAATGGATTCAGCACAATCAATGATCATCTAAAGCATCAAGGCCCTCTAGAAAATTTTAAAAAGAAAGAAAGAAATTCACTTTGATGAAAACCTGGCAAACAGGCATCTTGGTGACACCAAAAAGAAAAAGAAAAAAGTCAAGAGAAAAATTTCATCCAATAGTGAAAACCATTCTTATGGTGCTTTGGATAAGTACCATGGTGAAAACTTGGCAAACAGGCGTCATGTGTAAAAAATTATCTATGCGTCATGTGTAAAAAATTATCTATGTGGACTATTACACTTGGGGGCAAGTTGTCTCATCTCCCATACCCTTCGTATGACATTTATTATGACATTTCCATCTATCCATCTAATCCCTACCACTCATGCCCATTTTCCCACCTACTTTGATCTTGATAAGGACTGGGGTGCAAACATAAATCATGCTTTGGAAAAACTCTTGACATGTCTATCCTTTGGTCATACACTATCCATGAAATATCATGTCATAGCCTTCATATCATTTTTCCAAACGAGTTATCCTTATACGAAATACCTATCACATTCCTTGGTTTTTCCCTTGTCAATGGTCTAAAGATCTTCCATCATCCCATCTAATCCTAAAAAGTCATTCCAAATGCAACAAGCCCAATCCATACAATCTTTCTATGCATCCTAGTGCATCATTCAAAACATTCCTTGGCTTTGTTTCTAGCATGGCTACAAACCTTGATCCTTTAGTCACATTATCGTCATCCTCATGTTGTTTCGGGATGTGTCCTTCCCATGTTAGACAACATCATCAGCATCCTCATCACCTGTCAATTGGTTTTTAGCTTGACTAGGGGCAAGATCATGGTTGTCCTTGAATTCTTGTGCATGTTTGCTTGCTTGCTTGCTTGTAGGAATAATTTCCCTGTACATACTATCTACCCTATACATAGTCCACTACCCTTTACATAGTCCTCATCCCTGTACATAGTCCACTTCCCTATACATAGTCCACTACCCTGTACATAGTCCTTATCCTTGTACATAGTCCTTATCCCTGTACATAGTCAACTACCCTGTACATAGTCCTTATCCCTATACATACTACCTATCCCTATACATATCCCTTATCTTTCATATCCATCGCTTGTATATACCATCCATAATAAGTGGTAGTCTTTCCCATATCTTGGAACGATTGGCATCAAGTGCATTTCGTATCCCCCATTTTACCCCATTCATAATCAATTGGTCTTATACTCGACTGGGGGAAAACATTTGACGTGTGTCATATTGGTTCTTACATTGGCTGTGTGGAAGACATAAAACCATAGAAAAAAACATCACAAAATGACCTGAGAAAACACAAAAACATCAAAAAACTTCAAAAGGACAAAAAAATCAAAACATTTTGAAAATCCAAAAACAAAGTCAGAGTTAGTCGCACTTGTCAGTCTTTGTCGTTTGTCGAACTACGTTGCCTCTGTGACTAGACATAGGCAAGGCCATCTATTGATGTGCCCCTGAGGCATTAGGTCAGTCCATTTAGGTTTGTCTGTATAAAATCATGCTTCAATCCATATGTCTATATGACAAGGTCATTGGTCAAGTCGAACTACGAGGTTTCTACATGTATAACGTAGGCAAGGCCATCAATCAATGAGCCCCCGAGGCTGCACTAGGTCAGTCCATTAGGATTCGTCACATTCATTTTCACACATGTCTTCTATTTGTAGTCAATCTTATTAGTCAATTCAAGTCGAACTATGAGGTCTTTGCGTGTATAACATAGGCAAGGCCATCAATTGATGAGCCCCCGAGGCCACACTAGGTCAGTCTTTTAGGGTTTGTCATCACACATAGTCAATTGTCAACACATTGTATCAAGTCATGTATCAATCTGGTGAACAAGTCAGCAATGTCTCTGAGTCAAATCAAACAACTTTCCAAACAAAACAATCAAAAAAGATCAATTAATGTCTACTACAGGATGTGTCCTTCCTGGAAACAGACATTATCAAAACAATCAACCCTTGTCTTATTCAGGATGAGTCCTTCCTAAATACTGATATCAGCAAAACAATCTATGTCTTATACAGGATGAGTCCTTCCTGCATAATCAACATTGTCAAACAATCAAACATAGCCTTACACAGGTTATCACATCAATGACATCTGACTTAACGTCTTATACGATATGTCTTTCTGAAACCAGGCTTTGTCATGCCTTATATAGATAGTCATAACATCGAAACTAGACTCACAGTCTTATCCGGTATGTGTATCTCTTGACATCAGGCTCTATCAATCAATCCTTCTATCAATCAAAACAAATCAAACAAACAAGATCAAGTTTTGGCAAATATTTTATTGGCTTTTTGAATTTTTGACTTATTTATCTTATCTTTTCATTTGACTTTATGATGGGAATTATGTTACTAGCTTTCTCAAGGATGTCCCATGAATGATTTAGAGAAGCAACGATGTATCAAAATTCTATTTTCTTTGACTGTTGTCTGTCGAATGTCTTTTAAATTTGATTTTGAGTCATGTTACTAGTTTCCTCAAGGATGTCCCATGAACGATTTAGAGGAGCAATGATGTTTCATGACCCGTCTTTTACTTTGTTTTCTGTCTATGGTTTGTCTAGACAAAAAGACTGGGGCAACTTGTTCCCATAGTATGAGTTAACGACACTCCTTGTCTGCGACTGTTTGTTATTAGCAAGTGGATGACCTTGCACACCTTGATCTATGTCATATCATGGTGTTTTTCTCCATTTGTATTAGTCCCGCCCAATGATGATAAAGTGCAACGCCTTTTGTGATACGATGAAACATCGAATATTGCTAATACTAACATCACGATCTTTTGTTATTCATCTTTCTTTTTGCACTAACATTTCTTCTTTTCTACATCTTCACCACCATTATATATTTTTCTCTATCCTTTTTTTCTTTCATCTTCTAGTTCTCTCATCGATTTCAAGAGCACACTCATGTTCTTTGAACCTGCATGTCTTCCTGAGGGGGCATGCCTTCACCTGTTTTACATTGGGGCATTACTGGGGCATATTTCTTATTGATTTTCTTTGACACAAAGTCGAAATGATATTATATCAAAGAGGGGCAAATGTAGACACCGAAATCTAGTCTATGCCCGTGACTTCAATATTCTGCATAATTCCTATTCTTCTATTGATTAAATAATCTTAATTATTTAATTAATTCACCTTAACATTAATTCTTCTATTTGATTAAATAATCTTAATTATTTAATTAATTCATCTTCTGTTATTTCTTCTATTAATTAAATAATCTTAATTATTTAATTAATTCACACTTTTCTTTATTCCATTTGATTAATTAAATAAACACTTTTTATTTAATTATGTTATTAATTAACCTTATCCTTCTTATCAAATTAAATAAATTCTTATTTAATTTACTCTTGATCATACTTCAACTATAATTAAATAAATTCTTTATTTATTTAATTATTCATTTAAATCCCTTCATCACTTAATTAAATAAATCTTATTTATTTAATTATTCTTCAAATATCAAATCTTGAATTAAATGAATTATTTAATTCATGAATTCTATTTTAACGCATTCCTCTATATTTAGATAATTGTGTGAGTTATCTAAGTATTCACTTTTACTCAACTCAAAGATATATTTAAATCGCTCAGTTAACTATTGATTTAATGTTTGAGTGGCATTCTCGAGTAATCTCTTCGTCAAATCATTCGGTCATCTAGTTCTAACTCATTTGCATGTACATGCGGATTAATTAAATATTCCTATTTAATTAATTAAACCTTGTGCGTGCATTCAAACAAGAGTTGCTTTAATCAGTCTTTATCTTTGTCATGCAAAGATAATTCTTCTATTTTTGAATACCAAACTGGAAGATTAAATCATTTATTTAATCTTTAATTCTATTTCTAATTTATATCACTCATGTCATCACTAACAATTATCAGAATGCATGTCTAATCAGTCGATCTCAACCGTCTGTTGATCTTTCGATCTTGGCCTGTCATTTGAATAATCAATTTTCTATAAATTGATCTATCCTTCATCATTCCAATCTCTCTCGAAATCGTATCTCTCTTTCAAAATCTCTCTCGAAATCTTATGACTTTTGTGAGCACTTATCTTGAATCTTCGATGTTTTTTAAAATCTTTATCATAGGCTATACTTGCATGAACTTACGAGAAATCTAAGGGAAATTATACTACACAAGCAAAATGGAGAAGGGCAATCGAGATGAATCATGGCAATACGTAGCAATTTGGTGAGATTGTTATCATGGAAAGTGCACAAAGAAGATAAAAAACAAACATGCAATACACATATAACATATGCATTGCATTATAACATATGCGTTGAAACAAATGCGGCTAGTTATATAACATATGCATTGCATTATAACATATGCGTTGAAACAAAACTACTGCGTCACGGGAAATTCAAATGCGTTGCATAATAATCAAATGCGGCTATTCTAAAAGCAAATGCGATGCAAAATATCAAATGCGGTTCATCAATTTACAAATGCGTCGAACCACAACAAACCTAAACTAAACAATGCATGTAAATTTTCAAATGCGGCTTTTTCGCATGCAGATGCATTGTTCGCGCATACACATGCATTGATTTATTAAAATGACACATATAT
Source organism: Sequoia sempervirens (assembly GCA_007258455.2). Classification (NCBI taxonomy): domain Eukaryota; kingdom Viridiplantae; phylum Streptophyta; class Pinopsida; order Cupressales; family Cupressaceae; genus Sequoia; species Sequoia sempervirens. The sequence goes on along the minus strand of VDFB02086081.1, from coordinate 17,209,022 downwards.
AAAACTTGAATTAAATGCATAAATTTGCGCGCAAATGAAAAATTTCAAAAGCCAAGTTTGAGGTACATACCGGGGGGTCCGTGTCGGTTGGTCTCTGGAATGTCTGGATCCTATGTGTGTGATGGTGAGTGGTCAGAATGGGCGACATCCTCGCTATGGGTGCAGAGCAAATTCTCAATTCTAGGGCTAAGTGGGTGAAAATGAATTGGTTTTTACCCATATTCCTATATATACCTAGGGCTTAGGTGGCATTTCTTTCCTACTGGCTATGTTAACTTCCCACTTCGATTAGCTCGTACCTGTCCCTAACATTTCCTACCTCAATTCCATCAACTCCATTGCATTTCTGGCCATCCAATGGCCTAATCGAGACTATTTCCAAATTTTTATAGACTTTTTTGAAAATTTGTCAATTTTCCCGAGGGGGCATACCTTCACCTGTTTTTGATGTTATTTAATTATGTTATTAATTAACCTTATCCTTCTTATCAAATTAAATAAATTCTTATTTAATTTACTCTTTATCATACTTCAACTATAATTAAATAAATTCTTTATTTATTTAATTATTCATTTAAATCCCTTCATCACTTAATTAAATAAATCTTATTTATTTAATTATTCTTGCAATATCAAATCTTGAATTAAATGAATTATTTAATTCATGAATTCTATTTTAACGCATTACTCTATAAAGAAGAATACCAAATGTAACGCCAAGAAAGTGCACAAGACAAGATTAAGAGCAAACATGCAATACAAATCTAAATGCAAATCTAATGCTAAGCAACAAAGAACAAATGAAAGTAAAAACGTGAACAAACTGAAACAATCTCACCAAATTGCTACGTATTTCCATGATTCATCTTGATTGCCCTTCTCCATTTTGCTTGTGTAGTATAATTTCCCTCAGATTTCTTGTGAGTTCATGCAAGTATAGCCTATGATAAAGATTTAACAAAACATTGAAGATTCAAGATAAGTGCTCACAAAAATCATAAGATTTCGAGAGATATTTCGAAAGAGAGATACAATTTCGAGAGCGATTGGAATGATGAAAGATAGATCAATTTATAGAAAATTAATTATTCGAACGACAGGCCAAGATTGAAAGATCAACGGACGGTTGAGATCGACTGATTAGACATGCATTCTGATAACTGTTAGTGATGACATGGGTGATATAAATTAGAAATAGAATTAAAGATTAAATAAATGATTTAATCTTCTAGTTTGGTATTCAAAAACAAAAGAATTATCTTTGCATGACAAAGATAAAGATGGATTAAAGCAACTCTTTGTTTGAATGCACACACAAGATTTAATTAATTAAATAAGAATATTTAATTAATATGCATGTACACGCAATTGAGTCAGCACTGGACGATTGAATGATTCGATGAAGAGATTACTCAAGAATTCCACTCAGACGTTAAAGCAAGAGTTAACTGAGCGATTTAAAATAGATGTCGAGCCGAGTAAAAGTGAATACTTAGATAACTCACACAATTTATCTAAATATAGAGGAATGCTAAAATAGAATTCATGAATTAAATAATTTATTTAATTCAAGATTTGATATTTGAAGAATAATTAAATAAATAAGATTTATTTAATTAAGGATGAAGGGATTTAAATGAATAATTAAATAAATAAAGAATTTATTTAATTATAGTTGAAGTATGGAGTAAATTAAATAAGAATTTATTTAATTTGACAAGAAGGATAAGGTTAATTAGTAACATAATTAAATAAAAGCGTTTATTTAATTAATCAGATAGAATAAAGAAAAGTGTGAATTAATTAAATAATTAAGATTATTTAATTAATAGAAGAAATGAAGACTATAGAGAATAATTAAATAATTGACATTATTTAATCATGACTATGAAGAATACAAATTATGTAGAATATTGAAGTCGCAGGCTTAAACCAAATTTCGATGTCTACAAATTCAATGCTGAAGTGGGATGTAAAATTGGAGTGGACTACTAAAGCTAAGAAAGCATTTGATGAAATTATTGCTTCACCAGTATTTGTCAATCCTAATTATCTGAAGCCATTTTATATATACTCTTTTGCATCAGATCATTCTTGTGCAAGCATGCTAACACAAAAATCAGATGAGGACAACAAGCATCCCATACCTTTCATGAGTGTCCCTCTCAGAGATGCAGAGATGAGATATCCAAATGTGGAGAAACAAGCTTATGCTTTAGTTCGAGAAGTTAAAAAATTCAGAAATTATATTTTAAGTAATAAAGTCTTTGCCATTGTACCTAACCCAACCATGAAGCTCCTACTGATGCAAAATGAGATAGGAGATAGAAGGGCCAAGTAGATCACTATGTTGTAGGATTATGATATAGAAATTCATCCAATGAAGCTAGTAAGGGGACAAGCTTTAACGCAAACAATGGCTAAAATAGGGCTAGATATTGTTGCACAATAGTATCATCTCCAGGATGTGTCCCCTGACGAGTGGTATGATGACATTGTTTACTATTTTTTGAACCAAAAATTCCCTAACCATTTGAATACAATACAACAAAAGGTTTTGTGCTTGAAAAGTGACAGTTACATGTTGCAAGGGGGCATTTTGTATAAGATGAATCATGAGGGCATCTATCTTTGTTTCTTGGGAAAGGAGGAAGTAGCTCATGTGATGAAAAAATTTCATGATAAATATGGCACAAGTCATGGTTCTGGACCTACCACTGCACATTAGATCTTGAGGGTAGGATATTACTACCTCACTTTGTTTAAATATGCACACAACCATGTAAAGGATTTCCATGTTTGCCACACTTGCACTACCAAAGAGAAGGGTTTTTCTCTTCCACTATAGCCAGTCATCAAGGTAAAACCTTTTACTCAGCGGGGGATGGATTTTATTGGTCTAATCAACCCACCATTTTCTGCAGGACATAGGTATATCCTTACTGTTACTGATTATTTCACTAGGTGGACTGAAGCTGTAGCTTGCAAACAATGTACTGTAGAGGTAGTGATCAATTTTCTTGAATCAGGTATCATTAATCACTTTGGTTGTCCATTTTCTTTGGTATGTGACAATGGTCCTGCATTCACTTCATTGAAATTTTTAGGTTGGGAATTTGATCATGTTATTGTCATTAAGTTTGCTTCAAACTACTACCCCCAAGGGAATGGCCTAGCTAAGTCCACAAACAAGAATCTTCTAACTATGATTCGTAAGTTGCTTGATAGGAATCCTAAGGATTGGCATACCCAATAGATATTTTCCTTGTGGGATGATCATACCCAAATGATGACATCCCTAGGAACATCTTTGTATCACCTTGTGTATGGACTTGAACTCATGTTCCCTATCTAATTGAGGATTCCCACTCTCTAGTTCATTAATGAGTATGACGATGAAGGGGAATGTTTAGAAGCTTGTCTGGCTGAATTGTACAATTGGAAGAGAAAAGGGATGCAACCTTGGAAAACTCTGCTAAACATCAGGGTGTTGTTAAAAGGTGCTTTGATTGCAAGGCTAATGTTAAGGCCTTCAATATTTTAGACCTAGTCTTGTGTTGGGATAAGGCACATGAAAATAAAGGGGAGCACAATAAGTTTGACAAGTTGTGGCTTAGTCCCTATCAAATTTCTGAAATCCTAGGGGATAATGCTTTTTGCCTCAAGACTCTCACTGGAGAAGATGTCCCATTGCCAGTCAATGGGAAACATTTGAATCATTATTTCCTTACTTGAGATATTGCTAGCTCATCCTTGTAAATATTTAGAGTAGGTGTTTTCTTTCTTTTGGTTTGTCTAGTTTGGTTTGCTTTTTCTTTTTGTTTTGGCTAGTTTAGGTGGTTTTGCTTGTTGTCTTTGCTTTGGTTTTGAGGTTTCTCTATTCTTTGGCTTGGGGAAGTGTTAGACTTGCACAAGGATTATTTATCTAGGACTATTCTAAGTATTTATTTTACAAAATTTAATCATTTTTCTGGATGCATTGGTAGAAATCCTTTATTCAGTGTCACATGTGCTAAACACTTAAAGTGGATAGGTTATTGGATTAAGTTAGTTCCAAAATGTGCTCGAATATTACATCTTCACACATCTTAAGAATCCTTAGGTTGTTGTAGGTTCCTTGTGAGGTCTTTCTAAGTGAAAAAATCTTATTTCTACTTCAGCGCCACTATGATTCTTAACCCTAAATGTGAAATTCATTGTTCACAAGTTGAAATGAAAAGAAGTGTAAAGAATAAAAAAATCAAAAAAGAAAAAAAAAGAGAGAAAATAGTGAAAATAAAAAGGTAAATCAACTTATTAGGAGGATCCAAATATCTTTACTGGGGCTATGGATGCCTGGCTGGCAGTAGAGCAATGTTCGAGAGAATCACAGTGATAACCTCATTGGGGCTATGGACACCTGATTGGTAGCGAGGCTCTATCCAGGTTGCTTTTGGAGTTAGAATCTTTATGTAGCTTAACTTGACCAACCTTGGTTTCATTACAACTGCCGAGGGAGGGAAATGAATGCATTTTCATACACTTGGATTTCTAGCACAGGAAGGCCTCACTTGTCCTTTGATTTTGAGACTTTAGTTTATGGGTGACCTAATGCGAGGATCAAAACTAGAGATTCTGGGTTCTTGATTCTCGTTTTTCAATAAAATGCCCTGGAGCATTTCCCAGCCGAGTTGCCATTTGTTGTGCACTTTTTTCTTACATGCCCCACCAGAGGTAGGGAACCTCTTTTGGCTTGCTTTTGTTTCTTGGTTTCACTTTAGGTTTGACCTTTTCCCCTTAAGGGATAGGTTCCTCTGAATTTTTGCTTTTCCTTTCCCTAATTGGACTAATGCCTTATCTACACTTTTAGTGGTTTTGTTTGTAATATTTTGATCTCATGTTATGCATTAGAATTTAGACATTTGAGAAAAAATGGCTATGGTACTAAAACTCTACAAAGTTGTTAAAGTTTTGGGAAATCCATCCCTTGCTAGATTCTTTGAAATCCTTTGAAGGCTTAAAAACCCGAACTCTTGATTAAGGAGCACATATGAACGTATCTAACTTAACCCCCCTGAGTAAGGTTATTGCACAAAGTTGGCGAGGGAATAATGACATATGTTTTGCGTTGAACTGATATCTTCAGGAAATTCTTCTGGCTCCAAATTCCCCAAATGTCTAGGCATTAAAGAATCTTCCCTTCTTTGGATTATTTAAAATCCTTTGAGCTCCTGAAATTTTGAACCTTCTTTAGATAGGGATGAATGTTTCAACTTAATGTTTGCATGGTAGTTTAAATTCTTGCATGGCAATTATGATTGATTATGACTCTAGGTTGTGCTAAATTGGCACCTTTTCAGAGAATTTGTTTCCCCATGGATTCCCTGAGTGCCTGAGCCTTCAGAGAATCCACCTAGGGGTGATTTCCCCAAAATCCCTTTATGGCCAAAATCCTTAATGTATGGAAAATATAAAGGTTTTATAATGCTTCATCTTATGTCTTTGTGATGAGATTCTATGGTTTCTATGATGCTCTGAATATTTATTATGTAATGATTCATAGTTCCCCATTGTGATTTTGGTAATATTATTTGATTTAATGTAAATGTACTCAGTTCCTTAGTAATTATTGTTTATTTCTAACAAATGCAGGCTAAAACTAGTCCAGCAAAGGGATCCAAAGAAAAATCATCAAAAGCTACTCCTGAGGAGCCTCACACTAGAGCTGAAAAGATAAAATATGACTTCAAGGACATCTGGCCTGAGTCAAAGATAAACTCTACATGGAGTAAGATTGGTGATAAAAATATGGGACATATAGATTATGATTAATTCAAGAAGAGGATGTTTGGGGATGCACCTTTTGAGCTAGCCCAGATTATCGCTAATATAGGATTGGCCCAAGCAGTAGGATTTCCTCCAACCTTGTTGTATCTAGAGTTGGTTTTGGAGTGTGCAAAACATTATGATTTGGATAGAAAAGTTTTTTTTGGACCTCAAGGAAGGACCATGGCTAATTTAACAAAAGAGTCCATAACAAAGACCTTCAACATTGGGTCACATCATAAGCTAGTGAAGATTAATATCAAAGAGGCTGAGGACTTCTATGCAAAGGACCCTAACAAGGCCTTGTTAATGATGAACAACAATTGGATTTTCAAACCCAAATCACACTACTCAAAGTTACCCAAATAGCTATACAGAGTTGATTTCAAAATTGAGTATAATTATATGATGATTCTTCTAGGAAGAGTAAAGGGGCTAGAGGATGCCTTTATATTTAGAAATTGGATGTTCTACATCATTTCTTAGATTGTAAAAGGGGCACATTACCATTGGGTAGACATAATAAGTGATAATCTATATGAGAAATTAAGAAGTGTGCAAGACACCAAGAAGTTCACCATGACATCTTATTTGGTGTATATTCTTGCTAGAAAGAATAAGTACAAAGGCTTGAGTTGCAAAGGAGCCCTCGATTAGGACATAATTTGTGATGTTTTCCCTCAACTTCAATTCAAAACAACCAATTACAAGAGGGTAAATGACACTTTCTTTATGTATATTACAAGGTTGTTACAAGATGTATTGCATGTAAGAATCTCATCTAAAGCCATGGAGTTAATAAGGAAATATGGCCAATGGTTCATCCAATTTCTAGAGTTTTCTTATATCAAGATACAAGGATCACCAATAGTACCCTTAAGGCTACCAAGATATCCAACAATCAAACTCATTCTGCTAGAAGTGGCAAGGAAAATGGTGGACTTCAATGCAGTAATAAAGGATATGCGTAAACCAACACTTGGATCTGAATTCCCCTTGAGAATTGAAGTCTTGGAGGCTTTTCCCTCAATTCAGAGTGCTCAGTATGCTGGGAAGGAAATGGTGCATTATAATTTCTATTCACACATAAACAGGGATAACTTTGACCCTTATGGTGTTTCCCAAAGGAAATAAAATAGAGAATACAGGCATAAGATCCACATATAAGACTATTGGGCTAACTGCAGGGATGAATTTGAAGTAATTAGAAGGTGTTCGAGGTTGTCTTTGAAAATGATTAGGCTACATAGAATTTCTCAAGTTTCGGACCAAGTGGATGATGATGGAGAGTTCTTGTAATATCATGACTATGAGCAGTACAAGGATCAACCACTCCCCCTATTAATTGGTCTGAGGAGGAGGTTGTGTACCTTAATGTGATCAATGCTCGTATTCTCAGATATTCCAAACTTTGGGTAAAGCATAAGATCTTAGAATTGGAGGCAAATGGCACCACATTCACATATGATCTGATGAGAGATCTTGAATCCTACTTAGAGGAGGAAACAAAAACAACCAAGGATGATACAATAGAGCTTCCTTCTGAAGAGGAAGGGGAGAAGTCACAATTTATCATTAGAAGAAGAAAAAGAAGCTAGGTTAAAAGTAAAGAAAAGAGGTAGCCAGTGGCCAAGGCAAGAAATCCCTCAAAGGAGATTACTGAAGAAGTGGCTAAGGGAGCCCAACCCTCTAGGAAGAGAAAGATAATGACTAAGGGCCAAAAATTAGTAGAGGCTAAAAGGGCCAAAGTCATTGAAGAAGAATCTAGTCAACCTAAGATGGTTGACATTGAAATCTTTGGAGAGAAACAACAAGTCTATGTAAGGAGAAGTTCTCCTAAACACAAGGAAACTCTAGTAGAGAATGTGGATAAAGAGGAGGTGACCACTAAAGAGGCACCTATCGATGATCTTATAGAAAATATGGAGAATGCAGTTGCAGGGTATAATTCTCCCATTCCATCTCTAATTCATAGTGTACCAAGAGGAAATGTTTCTAGTGCCCGTGATCAACCACAGGAAGAAGAAAATATTCCCAATAATATAGGGGAAGAGATATCAGATGAAAAGGTTCCCACACCAAAAGGTGGGCAATTGACTGATTTTGAAAAGCAATTGGAAGAGTAGGAAATACAAAATAAAGAAGCAACCTCTAAGGTTATAGTAGAAATGCCATCTTAGCCTCCACAAAAGGAACACATTGATCAGCCACATGTTGAGGTTGAAGATGATGATAGGTTTGATGGTGATTAACTTGATAAAGATGATGAAAATCTTGATGAAGATAAAGATAAGATTGATGAGGATGAAGGGAAAGAAAATCAAGAAAAGGGTGATGTGAATGTGGAAGTTGTCGAGGAAAGTCCTCCCCATGATCAATTAGAGCAAGATGCTTCCTATAATGATGTAGAGATTGAGCAACTAGCTACTCCTGAATGGTTAGAATAGAGAATAAAGCAAAAGGTAGTAGTTGTGGAGGATTAAACTCTAGATTGGGATAAGTTCCTAGAGAGTTGGGGATAGCCCAAGGAGAGAAAGAGAGCAAGAATTGTTTCTAAGTTCTCCAAGGATGAATTCAATAACAAATTTGTCCATTTTTCTATTGCTTCAGAGAATAAATATAAAGATGAGGTGAGACCTTCAGATTATAAGGTTCAAACAATTAACTTGGGTCCCACAACAAAGGAGCAAGAAAAAGAGGAGTTTTAGGAGTCATCTTAGGAAATTCTGAGGAGGTTGGACAAGGAAACTAAAGAAAAGGAAAAGTTATAGAAGCAACTCAAAGAAGTGTATAAATATGTTAAAAATCTTGTCAAGCCACTACAAGCACAAAGTAGTGAGGGGTGTTCATTCTTTGAAGGATTGTTGTCAAAGGGGACTGTTTCAGAGATTGAAAGGTGGTGCAGGAGCACCAATTCTATTCAAATAAGTTTTTTCTAGTTTGTTGATTGGTTGTCTTAGGGATATTTGAGTCTTTTTTTAAAAAAAAATAAGGTCAATAAGACCATTTTATGATGTATTGAGTCTATTAGAGGTCACTAGGAGGTTAAAGGGTTAAAATTGCAAAATATGCAAAAGTTATCAAACAAAAGTTGTAAAAGTGCAAAACTTAGAACACCAACGGCCAAGTTGGTTCAAATGGGAGTTGAAGTGGTTGATTCAGTTGGTTTTTGTAGGGAATTATATAAAATATTCAAGGAACTCGTTGTAGGGTGGTTGGTGGAGTTTTGAATGAATAAAGACATTGAAAAGCTTCCAAATTTTTGTGTTTTTCTAGAAAATTTACTGCTCATTGGATCTATACGGATCTGTACAAGATGATTTCACACAAATCTACATTGGAATTCATATATATATGTGTTAGCATCAATCTAGAGTTGATTTGATTGAATTTTACTAGGCTTGAAGAATTTGACAGTCAATTCTCTATAAGCGACTAGAAAACAGGGAATTAAGGGTTTGTAGTCTCCAAAAATACAAATACACCCATTCCACCTTTTGTAAATGTTGTATCTAAGTGGAATGGGCCCTAATTAGTTAGGATAGGGTGTTCTAATGTTTCTTCAGAGCAGTGGAGGCGAGTTGATAGGGTTTGTAGGAAGCCCTAGTTGAGAAAATATGTGTTTTAGAGTGAAATTGAGAGGTTTGAGAGTGGAAATGTGTGTAATATGTGGGGACGAAAGTATTTTATGAAATTTTAAGCTTGTGCATACCTTTTTAAGTGTGATTGAGGCCTTGGTTGGCCATGGAGAAGTCTAGAGCAAGGAATTTCAATAAACCCTTTCCTAATTAGTGTAAAAGGAGGGTTTCATGAAAAGGTGTCATAGGAAGTGTGTTCCTGAACAAAAGTAGTGGAATCAAAGGTTTGGTTACCTAGTGAATGTGATACAATTTATTTTTTGGGTTCATGGTGTGTTTACAAAGGGGTTGCTTTGTAAAACAGGCCTAATTGGACTTGTAGGACAATGTTGAAGCCTAGTATTGAGAAGGTTAGTCCAAAGTGACCACATGTGGTTTTGAGTTATGTTTTAGAAGTCAATAAAGGGTGTTTGGAAAGGTAAGATATTTGTGAGTTAGAAGAGATCAATGAGAGAAAATTATAGAAAAATGGGTCTGCACACCTACTAGAAGAATTGTGGAGTTGTGGAGTACACCCTTGATAGGGTTTTGTGGTTTTCAAAATTGATTGAATGAACTTGAATTGTCTTGGGAATTGTCAAAAACCCCCTTGCTCTGCATCAAAAGGTTGAATTCATCTATAAGGGATACACATGAATGGTTGCATAGTGTGATTAAGAGGGGTGATGCCATGATTGAGAAGGTACTACAAATGTATGAGAAGGAATCTTTCCTTTTTGAGGACATCACCCAATTTCTCCTTGATTATAAGAACCTAGATGATGTTATTGTTAAAGAGCTAGTAAAAATACTCCATGTCCCTATAGATGTATTGGTTAAAGAAGGTGCCACACAATGGAGAATGCTCATAAGGTCATGGAGTGGATAGAGGCCTTTAATTTCAGGAATGAACTCAAGAGGAAGACACCAAAGAAGATCTCCAAGGCCCAAAATAATGTGAAAGAAATTTATAATAGCTGCATCACTTTCCTAGAGATAGTTATTGGAAGAAAGAAGCATGGAAAGAAGACTCTGAATATTGGACAGCTACAAAAGTGGTGGCATGAAATCTATTCACATGGAAAAAATGGCCCAATAGTAAAAGACAAACTAGAGGATACTGCAATTTACATATCCAACTTGGATAGATATCGGGGTCTTTATTCTGATTGGGAGAAAAATTTGACTAAATATGAAGGTGAATTAAATTCAATAAAAGAAAGGATTAATTTAATCTCAATCCCAACCTAGGTTGAACTAGACCTAGTTCTTGATAAAGTTAAAGAAATTTCTAGAAGAAAAGAAGGATAAAAGGATAAGGAGGACTGCCAAGCTAGAAAATCTTGAGATGTGTGCACACTACATCAAGCTTGTAAGGAGATACGAATTAGCTATGCCTTGAATTCCATGCCAAGAGGAATATATATTCTAAAATTTGAATTTTGAGGCTGACCTCTAATATTTTAATGTAAATTTGAATTAGGTAAATTTAAAATATGTTAGGGCTGACCTCCCTGAATGACCTAAGTTGTAAACCCTAATTTGGGCTGACCTAAAGATGTAATGATATAAATGGAGGTTTTCTCCTTATTTGTAAAGGTTAGGCAATTAGAAAAAGTTAGAATTTTAGCTAGAGCTTTGGTGAAGTGTTGTAATACTTGAGATACTTGGATTGTTGCAAATTTTAGTGAAGAAAATACAATTGAAGACATTATTCTTTGGTGTTCTTCTTTGTGTTATTCATCTGTGCATGGTTCTTGTGTTTCATATTTTGATAAATTGCTTTAAGTTATTTCTTGGATGATCTTAGGAATAGTTTTAGTTCAATTGTGTTTATGATATAGTATTTGAAGTGTTTAAGCAACCCTTGGTCCATACTTTTAACAACTTGTTGATTGTAAGTTGTGTAAAGTTATCCTAGGCCTATATCTTATTGTGTTGAGTTCAATTGTGGGATTTATTCATTTCAATAACAAATTTGGGTTGATGTGTGAATGCTTCATGATCTGAAAATCTTTATGCCTTAGGAGATTGCACTGTAGATTTAATCTGGGTTTAGTAGGAATTAGTTTGAAGGGTTGTTCCATTTTGAATGCTATGTTGTTTTCATGATCGATCTTAGGAGTTAGTTTTAGAATATCTCTTAAACCCTTTATCTTTGTCTATTTCTTTATATCTAGGTTATTTTTAGGACTGAAAAGCATCATTACATTGTCATATTTGATGAACTTGAGAGTCTCTAGCATTTGTTCTTAAGGCCCCTTGTGATTACCAACATTTTCACATTTATCACTGATTTTTTTTATTGCATTTTCAAGACTTGACATTAGAGACCTTGGGGTTATCTCTTGAGGCTTGCTGATAGAGGTTTACCTTTCAAGAGAGATAGGATATTATATTGTGTTTGAGTTGTTGTTGTGCAGAAAACACCATCAACAAGACCTTTGGACCTAAATTTAAATTTTTTTTGGTAGCATTTTAATTTTTTCAAATCCATAATTCAATGTCGGCTTGTGATATTTGAATTTCGAGAAATTAAGGATACATACCTATAAATACAAGGTTATTTCACTAACTTTCACCTAGCAATTTTATGAGATTTCAAGAGAAATCAAAGGCATTCTAGAGTAGATATATTAGATATTTATTGCAGCAATCAAGATTTATTCATCATGTCAAAGTATTCTTGCATCATGCATGTTTTTGGAGCTAACATTGTGGTGTAGGTTTCAAGATCAAGTTCAAGAATTCAAAGCATCAATTACAAGTATCAAGATCCACATCCAATCCAACCATTTCATGCAAGTTATAGACCTCCTAAGATCTCCATTATCAAGGGTTCATTCAAGGGTTTGTTGAGTGGTAACATAGCTTGTTCATTCTTCATTTCCTCTTTCATTTTATTATTTGAATTCAAGGTTTGATTACCAAAATAGGGTTTGACCAAGGCAAACCCCCATTAACCCCAAAAAAAAAAAAATTATCTCTTGTGTGTGTGATTGCAAATTTAGGTTGGAGAAGAATTGAAGACCTTTTGAAGTGAAATATTTACAAAGTTGTCAAAGTTGCAAAAGTTGTCAAAGTTGTCAAATCATGGAATCTAACCAAAAAATCTGATTTCCAGCTTTTTGACAGTGAAACTTGGACAAATTAGAAGCTACGAATCTACACTAGAGGCTCTCAAAAGATTGTTGAAATCCCTATACTTGGACCCATTCACCCATGGGCAAATGAGTCTCAGATCAACTTTTAGAAAGAACTTTTGGTGACTGGTACACATATTTCTGCCCTTCTCAAATTTGCATTTCATTTTTTGGCTCTACAAATATTGAGTTTAATATTGTTGTTTCAAGTGTTAGATTTCATTTTGGAGTTGATTTACTATTTTTAGTTTTTCTCTCCAAAGTGTTGTTTGACCTTGACCCCCATCCTTTAGACATAAGGAAATTTAAAGATTCTCACATTGACTTAATTCACCTAAGGGTTGTTAGTCAATTCTTTGTAGGGATCTCATTTCCTAATGAAATAAAGGAAAATAAGTCTCTCATCACCTCATTTTACAAAAATATGAAATTGCAACTTGTTGTTTGGAACCAGAATCTAGAAAGCATATAAATCACTTTAGAAATCTGCAAATTAATTTAAAAAAAACCTAAAGTGAGACCCATTCTCCCATAGGCGAATGATCCCCTGATCAGGGATTTTTTTGAATTTTTGAGCATTAAAATAACCATTTCTACCTTCTGTGTTTTTGTATACAATGTGTTGTTTCAGTTTCCATAATTTATGTTATTTGAAATTGTTCATATTAAGCTTCATTTTTCAAAATTTAGTACATTTTTTGAATTCAAAATTATATCTAAAAGACATCATTTTCCAGGTTTTTGCATAGCATAATCAAAAAATTATCTTTCTTTAGATCTAAAAATTTGTAATCTCTTTGCATTTCAATTCATTCTTTCATAATGGACATGTGCATTGGTAATATATGGAAGTACTTAACATCTTTAGTTGATGTCTCAAGTTGTGTTTTTGGTAATGATCCTAATACAATAGAACCTAATCATGTTGAACCAACCCCTAATGAATGCCCTCGTGAATCTGACATCTTAGATGAAGATGAAAGCATGCATAATTTCATATGTAATTTCCTTGACAACCTTTAGAACAATGCATCATTTTACCCTTCCATGCAACAACCAACACCTCCTACTATTCCACCATTAGAGATGTTTGATCTTTTACATCCTGAGATTGAATCACAAACCAAGCCTAAACCTCTAACCAAGTGCATATTCATCCATATTACACTAATAAAGTCACAAACATGCCCATAAACCTAGAAGAGACTTATGGCCAAGGCTTTAAGATCTTATCTAAACAAGAATGTGACACAACAAATGAGCATGAGATTCATAAGTTAGTACAAATCCCAATTAAAGATACTAAAGGTTTAGGTTATCAAGATCCTCCTCCCTCCACATCTTCTAAAGACACATGTGTTCTCTTTCATAATGAGAAAATCCCTCAAAAGGATGATAGGATCATTTTAAGTCTTCCTCCTTTGAATCCACCTCAACAATCTTCTCAAATAGGTAAGAAATCCAAACCTTATAAAGTCAAAGAGTTACCATTCCTACATACTAAAACAAAAATTGAACAACAAATGGAGCAACGTATTCATCTAAGATGGATTAGATTTCCACCTACCACTAGAATCAATAAGCCTAAGAACATGAATTATTTTGCATATCATATAACTCTTGGGCATCTTACTGATGAATGTTGTGCATTAAATCTGGTATTGAGTGGTTTTTCTCCTCCTAACATTTCCAACATGATTGGATAGCAATTACATGAACTTTGCTCATTTCCATGTGATAGTTGTAGGATCATAACATACTCACTATCACATGGTTTACATTCATAGAAAATTATTTTCTATATTGCAAGGAGCTCATTCTCACCATTTATCTTGGCTCATCTTTTTCCTGCACTTAGTGGGGGAAAGTGTTGGACTCAGGGAACACTGAGAGGGGGGGGGGTGAATCAGTGTTCAACAAACTCTAAAAATTTAAATCCAGATCTTAAACCATTTACAACACATAAACATAAATAAATATGCAATCACATGAACAAGATAATCAAAGCACCATAACACCAATATTTTTACGTGGAAACCTTGTTAGGGGAAAAACCATGGTGGAGATTAATCCACAATTTATACTTTGTTAAAAGTATGAACAAAAGGGAATGCACATGCATTTAGGCACACTGCCTAGAGCTCACTGCTTAGAATAAGGAAGGCTCACTACCTTACAAAAGGTTTGTGATTACAACAAAAATTTTGAATTGAGAAGATAGCATCTAAAATTCCTAGTTTTAGTTCTGGTGAAGCTCATGAATTAAATTTTTAATCTTCTATCAGACTCTACACTTTGCTCTACTTTGCCACCAAATTCTCTTCTATACCAGCAAAATGCGCTCAACTGATCTTCTGATATTCTCACACACATCTACGCATCTTCTCTGCTCTATACACACTTACGCATATCACACACACACACACCAAAATGAATTACCCGAACTCACATATATATATCCGACAACAAGAATTCAAACACTATATGTCAGCTTCACACAAAATATAATATTCTCCACATGTTGGCTAAAATCATGAACAATTTATAACATGCACCCATATAAGTTGGCCACAACATAGCTGGGACCCAAAATAAAATTCCCAAACATAGAAACATTTAAACAATCATCCCTTATACATCTGCGACACGCTACATTGACTAGGTCAGCCATAATGAACAAATAGACAAAAAAACATCCTGTCGGATCACTTTACTCATACACTAGTTAACAAGACTTAACAACAAGATAATATAGATGCATAGAAAACTATCCAAAGGATCCACAACACAAAATGATGATCCTGTGAAGTAGACATACTAATTGGATACCCTGTTCTTCATGTTCTCTGCTGGTAATACACTGTACTTAACTTTAACTGTCGGTATGGCTAGGTTCGGATCTGCAGACCACAATAGTGACTTTAGTTGCCATCAATGACAACACTAGAAGCCATACCAATAATCTCCTTGAGCCATATGCCAACAATCTCCCCCTTTGGCATTGATGGCAACACTTAGTGAAAAATGACTAAGTGTCAAAACCAAAGATACGCTGCCAAACTCCAAAATTTCAAAACACAATAAAACACTACTCCCCTTTAGGATGTCAAGGCATTTTTCACTACATTCTCTCCCCCTTTGACATCAATGACAAAACTTTACTGCTTTCTCTCCCCTTTTTCTAGTATTCTTACTGCACTTCTTCTTTTTTTGCTAAAACAAAATTTTACTGCTCTCTCTCTCCCCCTTTGCTAAATAGAATTGTGATCAAAATTTGGAAAACTACAACTGCTGCACAAATGAAAAAATTATTTTACACTTATCTTTCATCTCCGAAAGGAATTTCTTTCAAGCATCTACAACAATCCCAATAATTATTATCAGACTGTTATTTTCTGATGTTCGGTTGATGATCTGGATGAGGGATTCTAGAATTGTAATTGCTTCTTCCAACTTCTCTCCTTTCCTTAGGACTTCAATCAGCTACTCCAATCTGCATTCAGTTTGATCGTTCACTTTCTAGAAAGTGTCCACAAGAGTGTTGTATATGCATAAAATTGGTCATGTCTAATTAATCCTGGCATTTAATTAAATATTTATTATTTAATGAATCTCTCCAAAAGTCCTCTACATATGATTAAATTTAATTAATTTAATTATATTGGTCATTCACTTTATTCTTCCACTGTAATTAAATAAATTTACTTTATTTAATTATTTCACATTCATATGTCTACTTGATTAATTAAATAAATACCCTTTATTTATTTTAATTAATTATCACCTTTGAGTTTAATTAAGTCTTTTTGATTTAATTAAATTTAAATATTTCCTTTCTCCTATTCAAATATTTCTTCTAATTAATTAAATATTTTATTTAATTAATATCCATCATATCTTTTTAAATCATAATTAAATATTTTATTTAATTAAGAAAAATCTTTCATGTCACCAATAAATGAATATTGAATTTAATAATTCATTATTTACCTTCAAAATCTTTCCAGAATCCTCTAAAAAGATTATTTTTATCATCTCATCTTATCACTTCCATGAAAAAGGAAACAAATCCTACTTTCTAGTTTTCTTCTATTTTTCTCTCCAGTCTTATCCATCTTCGACTATTCGATCTACCAGGAATTTTCATAGTCGTTGATCACATCAACCAATCCGAATCTTTCAAAAACTCTATAAATACCCCTGTGAATCCAAGCATTGGTTACAACATACACACAAACATTTGGTGATTAGTTGCATTCTAGCATATTAGTATTGTCATTATTAGCTTTAGCATTCATAGTTTCGTAATCTTACATTCTAGCAATT
This sequence comes from Sequoia sempervirens, assembly GCA_007258455.2. NCBI lineage: Eukaryota > Viridiplantae > Streptophyta > Pinopsida > Cupressales > Cupressaceae > Sequoia > Sequoia sempervirens. The sequence goes on along the minus strand of VDFB02086081.1, from coordinate 17,192,131 downwards.
GTGTTTAGTTTAAGTATGTTGATCATATCTTAGCATAGTGTTCAATCATCATCTTTAATCTCGTTCTCTAGGAAGACCACTTGTTGAGCCTAGCACATGATCTGAGAGCAAGCTGGAATAAAAAAAAAACTAGAGATAGAGGACGATAGGACAACATCAAGAGCAGAGGATCTAGTTTGCATTTTCGTTATTCCATTTTCTATTTTTGATATAATGTCTTATCGGTGTGTTTGATTTGTTTCTAATCTACATTTATTGCACACTTAAAATCGACTACACATTTTTGGTGCCCACTGTGGGGCCTTTGCCCCATTTTTAACGTCTACTTGTAGGTTTTTTGATAGGTTTTCGCATTCTAGAATTTAACTTTCTGACAAAAATTCACGTTTTAGCGCATTCGTGGCTTTCTTTAGCGCATTTAGGGCTTCTAACAACGCTTTTGTAGGTATTTCGACACATTTAGGAACTATTTCAGTGCATCTGGGGAACATAACAATGCATATAGAGAACATAATGGCGCATACACTCAGCTCACTTCATTAAAATTTTAATTTATTTTTTTGCATTCCTAGATTAGTGCATTTAGGATTTATTTTAGCGCATTTAAGGTTTTTTGTAGTGCCTATGGGTTCTATTTTAGCGCATTGACTATTTGTTTTAGCTCATATAGGTGATCTTTTAGCGCATACAGGTTGTAACTAAATAGGATTCTGAGTCTGACACCTTCTGCAGACATGATCTTTTCTGGCTTAAAAAGAAGCAACCCTAGGGTAGACACAAAAAATTTAAAATGAACCAATCCTAGGATAGACATGGATTAAAATGAATCAATCTAGGATTGTCACCACACAATGATTTTTTGTGGTTAAAATGAACAACTTGGTTTTGGTGAAGCAACATCTTCACATAGATTAAATTATTGTCATTTGGGCTCTAAAAAGAACATTGTCTACTTTGTTTGTGGCAATAGGTCTATGCTCTCCCCTTAACTGGGTGATCAGAATACTAAACTTTCCTTTTAAATTTCTACAATTTTAATGCTTTATTACATCTTTTAGAGGGCCTACTCTTGTGGGAAAAAAAACTCACCTAAGAGGAATGACCCAAGTGGGTTCAAACCAAAGCCAAGTTATTCCACCCCACTATAAAATTTAGAGCAAATATGGGGAAACCCACTTTTGTCGATAGTGTGCAAGATAACCATCCCCAAAGCCTTTGTTCTAAAGGTTGGGAGGTCTCCTGAGGGATTTTATTATTGCCGCACCGAATAGAAACCCTTACTAAGAACTTAGTGTAGTAGCCAACTACATCAGTTTCTGAACATCCTAATAATCATAATGCAAGGGGAGGGAAGAATCTTCCCCCAAGACACTCACCATATAACTTCCAAGGACCATTTGCTTAGGGTATTTGGTATCCACTTCCATCACTCTGAGTATGCACCTAAAAAAGACAAAAACACAGGTGCCTCTTCGGGGGTGACACGACTACGTGAGTTGACGCAGTTCTAAGATGTGGGTTATTGACTATTATGATGACCTACTTGAGTACTAAGAGTGAGTCTGCCTGAATTGTCTGTTACGTGCAAAAACCTATGAAAACACTTTTTAAAAAACATTTTGAATATACACTTGGTGTTTAGTATAGGGCTTAAAAACAACTATTTTTAGAGTGTTTGTTGTGTTTTCAATCACATTAATTCAGATAAAAGATCATCTAAAATGAACATGAAAAATATCAGTTGAAACTACTCAAAACTATTCAGAAAACTGCTTTGGAAAACTGTTTTAGCACATATAGGGTATATCTCAATGCATATAAGGTCTGTTCTAGTGCATTCACTGGTTATTTCAATGCATTTAGAGTCTATTTTCGTGCATTGAGTGTTTTAGCGCATAGGCTGAATATTTTGTGAATAGTTTTTGGTCACTGTCAAAACATTTTCTGTAGCACACCTAAGACATATTGTAGTGCATCTGAGGTATGTTGTAGCACATTTAACTATTTCTCTAGCGCATATGCCTATTTCTACAGCATATATAGCATATAGAGTAGCGCATCTGTCACTTTCCAAAATTGTTACTTTTGACAAATTTGAGTTTGTAACATCCTTGGTTTAGTAGAATTTTTACATTTCTCTCATGCTTAGAGAGTGGAAATCAACTAAATTTGTCAAGAAATCGATTGCCAATAGGATCAAGAAACCCAAGAAACATTTAGGCTACAAGAAAACCTTCCAACGTAGAAAGTTTTTATATAAAAGTCAAAAAGTCTTGCTCCATTACCATGAATTTCTCCATAGGTACCAAGATTTTTCTAGGGGATTTACTGACGAGTACACTATAGAGCCATTACATTCATGAGCCTATTTCCAGAGAAGAGCTCTATCACAATGACACAATCACAATCAACCTCTCAACTTTGATTATCTACCACAACCTTCTATTGAATATCCAACACATCTCAGTCAAATCCTTCAGCGAGTTTAATTAGGTTATTTGATATACTTATCATTCTTCAAAAACAAGGATCAAATCTTAAAAAGTGCATCTCTTCAAACAAGTTTCTGATTATTGATTCAACTTCCCCAACAAGATTCTAATATCCTTCATCATTGGAAGCCACAATCAAGAGTTAGGAACATCTTTGATCATATCATAAGATTTTCATCTTATCAGATCAAAACATCATCATTTTTGCACTTATCAAATTGTGATCCAAGTCTAGAAGAACATTTCAAAATCATATGCCTATTTTTACAAGATCTCAATACAATAAGTTGAAAGAGGATATTCAACAAGAAGATCATACCTAAAGAGCTCAAGAATAAGGTGAGAGTAGCAATCCCCTTTTTATTGACATGGGTGAAAGAGAAAAAAATCCGTTCCCCTTCAACAGAGACATGAGAAAAACTCCTATAGATAGTGATGATGAACGAGATGAAGAACATCACGTTAGAGAGGCTGAGAAAGATCCCAAATTTCACAAAGCCTTAGAAAATATCTTAGAATGCAACAAAGAAAAATATTTCCTGAATTTGGCTGACAAAGGAGCTAAATTTCCTCATGATTTTGATACTGAAAACTTAAAGGAATTTCTTGATGAAACACCCTTGCCTGATATTAGTGCCTTGTCTCAATAGGTTAAGGAACTTCAAGGAAAAATTAAAGACATTCAAGGGGGAACCACAATGAAAACATATGCTCTTGATGACATCTGTCCTTATCCTTTTGACTAACGTCTCAACATGATTCCATTTACCAAACAATGAGAAATTACAAATTTTGATAATTATAATGGGAAATCAGATCCAATCGGTCATATTAGAGACTTCTAAAATATGACTTTAGAGTTTTCTAATGAGGACACATAATTGATGCATTTGTTTCCTAGGAGTCTTGGAGGCCAATCTATGGAATGGCTATCAAAAATCACACCGCCTGTCAAGACATTTGAGGAATTGATTAACAAATTCATATCACAATATTCCTACAACATCCAACATCAAATAACCATGATTCATCTCTGCAAGGCTAAATAGAAACCTGGTGAACCATTCATTACATTTCTTTAGAGATGGAGAATATTGTTTGCTAGGTACCCATGTCATGTCCCTGAAAAGGAAAATGTCACCACTTTCATAAACAACTTAGGCCAAGAGATGAGCTATCATCTTAATCTTCATTGTCCTCCCTCTTTTCAAAAATTGATTGAAAATGCTATCACCATTGAGGGTGCCTTGATCTAAAGAGGGATAATAAAACTTGACAAAGACAATCCTAACTCTTCAAATCACCACCACAACAATGACAAGTCTAATTTTGGGACTCGCAACAAAAATGTGGTGAATGATGGTGTTGTAGATGCAAATCATGTCTCAACTAAGCCATTTTTTCTTAGTACTCCAAGTGCTCCTTGCAACAATAACTATAACAATGTCAATTCGGTCACAAATCAAGGAAACAATCCTCCTCCTCTGAGGAACAATATGAATCAAACTTCTACTCCCAATCAAGGGAATGCCAAAAATCAAGGTTACCATGGAAACAATAACAACAACAATGCCTTAGGAAATGCCTCAAACACAAATCCACAATGATCTTCATTCTTCTCTAGCAGAAGAACTTTTACTCCACTGGGTCAATCTTTAGAATCTGCATTAAAAGAGTTGATGGCTAAAAATGTCCTTACTTTGCCACCATAGTGCAAATTTGAACCCAATGTGAAGCCTCCATCATGGAATGATGCATACTATTGTGATTATCATCGATGCAAGGGCCATCACACAAATAATTGTCAAGCCCTGAAAAATGTCATCCAAGACTTAATCGAAAATGGCACTGTCACAATAGAAGGACACCAACAATCAAATGAAGACCACCAAGTATTTCACAACTCTTTTCCCAACTATCGAAAGGGTGAGACTTCTGGAAAAAGTGTGAATCATATCAACAATCATATAATCAATCATATCTACACTAATTATGAATGGGTCAATGTTATAAAAGTTACGAAAAAGTTGGAATATAGACAAGTCAATGCAACAACAAGAGCACAAGCTAAAGTTGTCTTAAAGGGCGCTTCTTAAAAATCCACTTTGCCCCTACCTCAACATCAATATGACTTAGTCAATCAACTTGGAAAAAATCTTGCTCAAATTTCTATCTTAGAACTCCTGAAGATTTCCCTAGCACACAAGGAAATCCTAGAAAAAGCCCTCGTTGAAACAATTGTATCCACTGATCTAGATGAGGACTGATTTCAAGCCATGGTGGGACACTTATCCTCACCCACATGCCTCTCATTCTCTGAAAAAGATGATGTTTCCATGACTCATCCCCATAACTCATCACTATACTTAGAAGTCATTATCCACAAGTTTCATGTCAGACACATACTAATAGATGGAGGTGTTGGTTTGAACATATGTACTATGAAGTTAGTTTAGGCTTTAGGATTTTCTAAGGACTCCATTGATCCTAGAAGAAATATTACTATTAAATCCTACAATGATGAGGAAAGAGCATCCAAGGGTTTAATCATGTTGCTAATCAGAGTGGGACCTGTTATCAAGAATACTTTATGTCAAGTATTAGACCGTGATCTTGCATACAACATCTTGTTGGGTCATCCTTGGATCCACAAAATGCAAGCTATTCCGTCCACATGTAATCAATGTCTTAAGTTTCCTTATGATGGATAGGAAATCATAATACTAGCTAATAATTCGAACAGTCAGACTTGTGCCAACATTAAAGCTAGTCAAGATACTTTGGTTCCCAAAAATCAAGAAGCTCTTGATAGTACTTCTCCCAAAGTTGATACAAAAATTAGTTAGTGAACCAAAAGCTTTGACAAGGAACTACAGTTCAAGGACAAGGGAATCGAGGAGTACTTTCTCTGTCTTTCTAATCTTCCTATGTTGCCTCGGTCACATGGGAAACCTTCTATCACACAACATCAAATATCTATAGCATCAACATCAACACAACCACCAACAGAGCCAAATACAAAATTTAATGAATGATTTATCAAAGAAAAATTCCCCATGGAAGATCCTGAGGATAGAGAAATTCTAAAGTGGCTCTATAAAGATGAAGACGAAATAGTCCTTAATGTTAAAATACCAACTGACCAATATGGTAAAGGGTATTCAATCATGCAAAAGATGGGCTATGATGGCAATGGTCCTATTGGGAAAAGAAAATAAGTAGTTGAGCCTATTCACTCTCCAAGACTTGCTGCCAAAGATAAAACAAGACTAGGCTATGATACTAACTCAAAAGAAATAACATCCAAATAGTTTCATGATACTATCCTCACATTGAAAGAAGGTTCTGATACAACACAAGCATGTTTGACAACAATTTAGAATTTCATGGATAATAAATCTAACACAAACTCTAGTGAATACAAATGGGACACCATCCACAATGATGAATTATAGAGTGACAAAAGGGTTGATGTGGTACAGTATACACCTACTTTAATCGAAGGTGAAGGTTTAGGGACCCAACCACAAGAATTTGAAATATAAGGTGACTATGATTCTAGTGATACTAAGTCAGATTTAAACAAACAAGATTATTGTGATAACAGTACCATCATTGATCTTCCTCATACCCTAGTTCCTACAAACAACTTCGTTATGACCATAACCATAGCTGATTTCACTCAACCCGATGACCTGCTACCTTTGATCCATCCCAATCTCATCGACTGGGATTCATTTGAATCTATCGATATACCTATGTTTCGAAGTGATGAATCTATCATGAACTTCCTTTCCACAGATGACACAAATGATTGTTCCACTAGCGATTTTTCGTATAGAGTCTTTAATCAGGAGAGTGTCAAGTCCCCTAGCTGCAAAAAGAAAAATAAAAAAGAAAGATCTAATGGTGAAAACTAGAATCTGGTAGTATTAGATCAAACAAAATATAAAACAAAGAGCGTATCAGATGGTGAAAACCTTTTTAAGGCACCAGATGATGGGAAGTTTGACACTCTCCCAGAGCACTACCATGAGTGATCGCCTATCTTGATTTAGCCTACAAAAGAAGTTAATCTCGAAACTATAGAACAACCAAGGATTCTACAGTTAGTTGCATCAATGAAAGATAAAGAATTTGCCTAAGTTCATGGAATTTCTAAAAGAAAATCAAGTCAACTTTTACTAGTCTTATGCGGACATGCTAGGTTTTGATCCTAATCTAATAATGCATCACTTTTCCATCAAACTAGGAGTTAAGCCTATGAAACAAAAACTTAGAAAGATGCATCCCCATGTTGTACTGTTGGTTAAGGAAGAACTGAGAGAAATCCTTGATGTGGGTTTCATAAGATCAATCAACTATGCAAAATGGATCTCCAACATTGTTCCTATATCCAAGCTAGAAAAACATATCAGATTGTGCAAAGATTTCAGGGATCTTAATAAAGCATGTCCTAAGGATGATTTCCCACTTCCAAGCATCAATACTATAGTTGATCTGATAGCTAGCCATGCCATGTATTCACTAATGGATGGTTTTCTGGTTATAACCAAATCAAGGTTGCACCTAAAGACTAGGACAAAACAACTTTCACATTCCCATGGGGGACTTACTATTGGAATGTTATGTCTTTTGGTCTAAAGAATGTTGGGGCTACTTATCAAAGAGCTATGAATACAATATTTCATGACATGATGCACACATTCATGGAAGATTATGTAGATGACATATTGGCCAAATCATACACAAAAGGACACCTCGAAATATTATCCAAAATCTTTGCAAGGTTGGGAAAGTTCAAATTTCACCTCAACCCCAAGAATGTATTTTTAGAGTCACATCTGGAAAGCTCTTGGGATACATAGTATCAACAAAAGGAATTGAAGTAGATCCTGCCAAGGTACAAGCAATCATGGAGATGCCTCCACCAAGGAATATTAGTTAGTTGAGATCATTATAGGGACGACTTCAATCTATCTGAAGGTTCATTGCACAACTGGTAGATAAGAGTCTACCTTTCACACATCTATTGCATAAGAATGTTCCTTTCAAATGGAATGATAAGTGTGAAATGGCCTTTCAACAAATCAAGCAGTACTTAATGAACTCACTGGTTCTGGTACCACCAAACCCGGACAAACCTCTTATCTTATATATTGCTACAAATGAGACATCTTTGGGGGAATTATTAGCACAAGAGGACTCTATAAGAAAGGAATGTGCAATTTATTACATCAGTCAAAACCTAACAGGTCATGAAATCAACTACACTTTCATTGAGAAGGCTTGTCTAGTAGTAGTCTTTGCCTCACAAAATTTTTGGCACTACATGTTAACTCATACAATCAATCTTGTTGTAAAGATTGATCCACTCAAGTATCTATTAAGCAAAGCTACATTGACAAGAAGGCTAGAAAAATGGGTCATGATCTTAAGTGAGTTTGACATCCATTATGTTGATTGCAAAGCAATCAAAGGACAAGTTATCACTGATCAATTAGCTAAAGCACCATTACAAGCAGAGCATCCCATGCACATTGAATTTCCAGATGTTGATGTCTTCATCACAAAATCCAAACAACCATGGTCTTTATATTTTGATGGTTCTTTCACTGAACACAGATCAGGGGCAGGCATACTCTTTGTCACCCCTCAAGGAAATACCATTCCTCGGTTGTATAGGCTAATGTTTCCATGCACTAACAACATAGCTGAGTATGAAGCTTTAATCACTGAACTCAAGATCGCATTGAAATGAAGGATCACAGAACTACAAGTTTATGGTGACTCATAGTTAGTCATTAATTAGATCAATGATGATTATCAAACCAAAGATGACAAACTATTGCCATATAAGAAGATGGTTGACAATTTTAAGAAGTAATTCATGGATATCAAGTTCATACAAATTCCAAGACTTGATAACAAGGTAGTTGACGCCATGGCCATGATCGCTTCATTGTTGCAACTCCCAGAAAATTGGGCTTGCTATGAATTTTTGGTGGAACAATCATTTACACCTGCCTATGAAATACTTGAAAGCCAAATCATTTTCCACTTAGTAGGATCTGATTCACCTTGGTATGGCAAGATTTATGCCTACCTAAAAGATGACATCTTACCTCTTGACTTATCCTGTAACCAAAAGCACAAATTTATTCACCAATCCTCTCGCTATACTCTTATCGATAACACCCTCTATCATCGCATTCTTGATGGTACTTTACTTTGATGTCTTGAACATGATGAATCTGACAAGGTTTTGCAATAAGTTCATAGTGGCGTTTGTGGTACTCATTCAAGTGGACTGACCTTATCCAATAAATTGATTAGAATGGGATACTACTGGCCTACAATGGAAAGAGAATCATTCGCATTTATGAAGAAGTGCTCAAAATGTCAGATTCATGGGAATCTCATTCATGCTCCTACACAAGAACTACAACCGTTCACACCAAATTGGCCATTTTCTCAATGGGGGTTAGATCTAGTTGGCAAGATTCATCCTTCATCATCGAACAGACACAAGTTCATCATCACAACAACAAAGTATTTTACCAAGTGGATTGAGGTGGTACCTCTCACTAAGGTTACTAACAAACAAATCTCATCATTCATACTCAACTATCTCATTTGTTGGTATGGCATTCCCAACTCCATTATCACAAATAATGGATGACCATTCAAGAATCAGGATGTTGATGAACTTTGTGAGAGATTCCATATTTAGTACAAATATTCAACAACTTATTATCCACAAGGGAATGGCCAAGCAGAGGCCCCGAACAAGACTATATTGAAATTTTTTAAGAAGACTGTGAATGATGTAGGGAAAGATTGGCACGTTCAACTTAATCCCGCATTGTGGGCCTATAGAACAAGCATCATAATGCCAATAGGAGCAACACTGTATGCTATTGTCTATGGAGTGAAAGCCTTATTACCACTAGAGGTTGAGATTCCATCCCTTAGAGTATCACTAAAAGGTTTGATCACAAATGATGACTACAGGGTTTCTCGGCTACAAGAGCTGGAACTCCTCGATGAAAAGAGACAATAAGTAGCTATCATTTGAAAGCTTATCAATAGATGATGTCTCGCGGCTATAATCATAGAGTCAAGCCATGAACCTTTCAGGTTGGTGATCTTGTTTTAAAAGAGAACCCACGAAATCAACAAGATAGAGAGAATAAAGGAAAGTTTGAACCAAATTGGTTGGGTCCTTATGTGGTCATCATAGTATATGCTTTGGAAGCATACAAACTGTCAATGTCAAAAGGGGACCTGTTTGATGAACCCATCAACAACATGCACTTGAAAAAGTATTATGTCTGAAGCAGTTATCATCACCCATAAAAAGTCCTTAAAAAATAACAAAAACAACAAAAAAAGTTCTAAAAAAAGCTACAAAAAAATCAGGAAATGTCCTAAAAAAAATAAAAAAATCGTCATAGGGTGAAAACCTGGCAACAAGAAGTCTAATGATAGGAAAAATAAAAATAAATAAATAAAAAAGAAATTAAAAAAATGCAATTAAAACAAATAGTGAAAATCTGGCAAACAAACGCTATTTGTAGCTCTCCATCTATTAGCTTGTGTTCTGCACTCAGCTTCTCAACCTTCATTTCATGCATCTTGTCACCATCATACTACCATCATTTTCCTAGAGCGACAATATTTTACCATGGCTTGATCATTGTACATATTCATTTTCAACAAGTTGTGTCAATACTGGGGGCAAACGTTGACATACTGGGGGCAATCAACTTTCAGGTTTTACCGAAATAGCTAGACAATGACATACAATCCAATTATGTCATCAAATAATCAAATCATATGAACAACTATCCAATCATTGATCCATATCACAACATTTTTTAGCAAATACCATATTTTGACACATATCTGGATGATATAAAATCTGATTAATGTTTGGAATAGTAGTATTATATTTTGAACAATGGTTGTTTGAATTTTTGATATCATCCCTCTGGAGCACACTCGATGATGTACTGAACTAGAGTGGTGAGGAAAGAGGATGATTTTTCTTTGTCTATTGTCTTGAGGTTAACTATCAATCTGTTGCAAATATGTCACCGCGAGATATGATTTCCAAAACGTATCATTGATGATAGTTCCAAATTTGCATCGAAAAGTGGTTAATTTTTGTTTGTTTATGCAATAAATGCTCAAGAAATCCTGGTTCAATTATACCTTGATGCTTGTGTTCATTTGCTATATCAAAAATCATGAAAGTCGTACTTAGGTCATCATTGGTGCTAATTTCCCCTTTGATGCTTGTGCATACTTCCAACATTTAAAAAAATGCTCTGTGATGATTCAAGAATGCTAACAAAAGGCTCAAGAAATGGTTGGTTTCATTTCATTGCATTTCATTTAGATCATTGTGCATATCTGCATACTAGATTTGCATCAGAGTTTTGAAAAGCTGAAAAAAAAATATCAACGACTGTCATGTTCCTTTAGACTATTTGTGGAGGACATTTAGACATTTGTTTCATTATCATTTTTTATCTTCATCATCATTTCATTAATCATTATCATTTCATTTAGGAACTCTACATATCATATGGTTCATCCTTTGTCATTTCTTCTTTTTTTTTAATTCAAGGGGTAAACGCTTTTGACCGGAGCTATGAACCGGATACAACCATTTAACAATAACACCCCAATGGGGTTTGAACCTTGGTGGCAAGAACAACAATGCCACCTATAAACCATCACACCATGCCAATACCGAAAACTTATCCTTTGTCATTTCATATTGCATATCATTTATCATTTATTTATACATCATTATGCATTATCATTTCATTTATCATTTTTCATATCATTTCGTTGCATATCATTGATCATTCTCATTTTATATCATCTTTGTTTTATTGCATATCATTTAGATCCTTTATCATTTCATATCATTCATTTATCCATTAGGTATTTCATATCACTTTCATTTTTACATTATCTATCATCTTCATATTATTAACATCTTGTCATTTTCTTATCATTTCATTTTCATTTACACATTTGCATCCCATTTATCATCTTCCTTACCATTTCATTATCATATTTTATCATTTCATTGTTTCATTTCATATCATTATCATTTCATCCGTTTTATCATCATTTCATTACATTTTTTTTATTACATGTCATTTATCATCTTATCATACATCTCATTTTTATTAATCATTTCACTTTATATCATTATTCATATCATTTATCGCATTACATTCATACCATATCTTTAATCATCTATCATTTTCATATCATTTCAGATCTTTTCCTAAATCATATCCATACTACAAATTCATGATGCATTTCATAAACATAAACATCCATTTTTCATCACATCATCATTATTTCTTGCATTTGAAAAAAAACAAAAACAACCATTCCATGCATACATTACATTTTTCATAAACATATCCTATATCCCATTGCATATTCTCATAATCAAACATCCTAGGTCATCCACTTGCATGAAATCATTAGCACACATCAGAAATTGCCATCCTATCATGAATAATCCTGCATATCATGTTAGTCATCAAATCAATAAAATGCATATCACATCATCATCTCATAAATACACATCACATCATCAAAAACTCATCGTCGCTGCATATCATTGCTTATCAAAAAAATACATACAAATGTCCAATGTCCAATGAAATTGAAAAGTATAAAGAGATACATGAGATATGATAAAAAATAATGTACATGCTCTAAAAATGATAAACATCAATAATACTACATCAATAAATCAAGGCTGGTTGGTGGAACCCCTAATGGAGCTAGTCTAGAGGATGGTGGCCTACCAGTCCCCCCTACGTCAGGATCTTGTCGAGGCCCTGTGACCCCTCTGCTCTGTATCATAGTCCATGATCTACTCCTGGATCTGCTATGGGACTATGGGTAAGGCTCTCTACACTTGGGAGGGAACAACTCTTCATATCTAATCTGATAGTGCTTAGCCTCCCTAGCTATCTCAAATCCCTCTGCAATAGCATCTCACAAAGATGAACTCTCAATAGTGCCCATGAGTCTTTGAGCAACACCCTCTGCCTATGTTACCCTTCGTTTGAAGGAGTCCCTCTCTTCTATCAATTGGGCCACCTGTGGGTCTGGGGCAAGAGGAGGTTCCTGCATTTGTGCTTGTATTTTCCCTTGTGCCTACACAAGCTATTCCTGTAACTACACTGCAACACTCTGAGCTTGAGCCAACTAGCTCTACAACTGCACCTACTGCCCCTGGAGCATCTGTGCCCTCTATGTTGTGGAACCAACCCTAATCACTGTTCGTCATCCAATACTAGTCCTCATCCTCCATATGATCTGTACACTACCCAAAATGTTTGGCTTCAGTCTCACTGGCCTCTGCTTCTCCCCTCTACCATCTCCGTTGTCATCCAAATCACCATCATTTGAGCTCTCCTCATCTCCACTCTCCTCCTCTCCTCCGCCAACTTCCTGCTCTCCCCCTGCCACATCCTCCTATCTCCTAACCCCTGGCTGTTGTGCCACCAAAATGGGCGTCAACTTATCTGGACATGTAAAATGAGGAAATGGGTGTGTGTGATAATAAAAAAAATATTGCTTAGACATACCTGTATCAACAATATCAGGCCTACCATCCCATACCTCAGGCTGTAAAGTTGTATACTCTATATATGCAACCTGATAAGAAATGTAGGGCCCCTATCCAGGCTCATACTTGCACTACCCATAGTGCGCAACACCTTGAGGCATCCCCTGTGTGAATCTGAACTGTCTTTTGTACTCGTAATGCCAAAAATATCTCTATAATGAATGGGGTCTGACCTATCAGAAACTAGGGTATACATACAAATGGAATCTCCAAATGATCAGTATACCATGCCTCACAATTTGTATATGGCCTCCATATCACTGCATCAACATTGTCCAGAGTTTGTCGCTAGTACTCCAACTTTCCCAGCTTGGGATAGACAAGTGCAATAGAATATGCATATACATATGGCTTGCTTGATGGCCTCACTCTAGGACAAAGTGGTCTCGTAACAACAATATGCTCCCATGCCTAGATCTAGAGCAAGGTAACACCACAAGACAAGCTAGTCGATCCTCTGTATACCACTTGGTGCAAGTCATGATATAAATGAGCTAACATACAACTCCCCTAGGCATATCTCTATGGCTAACCCATCTTCTACTCGATGATCCTCCCCCACCCAACTAATAGTCCCTTTGACTAGTGGTCCGAACAAAGGAAGCCTCGATTTGAATGCACCAAAAATGACAGGTAGGCCAAATATCCCCTCAAATATACCCATGGCACCCAGTATCCTACTATATGAACATCCCCAAACACCCTCCTAAGTGTGTATGTCCCACCTAAATCCTTGTGGTCATAATACACAAGGGAACCTACCACTGGGATCCCCAAAATCCTGTATACATCCTCTAGGGTCATAGTCATCTCACCCATCAGCAAATGAAAGGTATTATGCTTAGAATGCCATCTCTTGGCTAGTGCAGTCAACAGTCCCCTGTTGACCCAAATCAGAGGCATGGACAATAGAGGTCCCAACCCACATCCTACTATCAACTGCACATCTACAGGTGTGAGATCTCGTATCTGATCCCAACCCACAGGGAAGTGCTCTCTAATCTAGAGGTTTTTGAAACCCTCCTATTTTTGGACATCACAAGTGTTGGTGTAATTAACTATTTAATTACACATTCATAAGTTTACTTAGGAATTAATTTAAGTCCTAGGTTGCATTTTATTATCCTTATCTAATTGAGTTGTCTTGTAGCTCAAGTTAGGTTTAGGGTTGTGCATGCTTGCCTTTATAAGCAAGCCTCATCTTGTACATTTGTATCAATTCAATCATGAATCAATCTTGCATATTGATATAGCAAGAATTCTTGCCATTATCTCTCTCTGGTGGAAGCATTTTGGTCTAGCAACTAATTCCTAGTTTCTAACATGGTATCAGAGCTTCCAGGGTTGCAGACTCCTTCCCAGATCTGAGGGTTTTATTGTTGTCTTGAAGATTTTGCTGGGTGTATATTGGGGTTTCAATAACCTCACGGTTGAGATCAGAAGGTTCCACAGACGAATTTCGACTATAAATTCATCCATTTTAGGTAAAGTTGTTTTTGAGGAAAATTTATTTTGTTGGAACACCCCTGTGTGGTACAATTTTCTCATTTTCGCAAAAAAATATTTTGTAAAATATTTTTTGCAGTATTATTGTTAAAAATTTGGGGAAAATTTGTCAAATATCTCGAGCAATTTTTCTATTTTTTCGGGCAAATATAGCTTGGGCTTTTTGCAAGTCGGGCATATTTTTCTTTCGGTGTACAGGGCATATTCTGAGGATAGACATTCATTGGATCTGCATCCCCCGTTATTGCTGGGTATTGCGCATCTGCCATTATTGTTGCCCAAGCATAGATCAACATATTATTTCGTGTTCGCTAGTAGAGTACAGATTGCAGTCATATCAGTGGAAGCATACGATTTGGCAGTCGGTGTATTGCATCTACATTGGTGCTCACCTCTGGCAAGGTATGAAGGACATCAACCTCCATCAACACGTTATTCGGCAGGGTATGAAGCATCTTACATTGCCCAGCTTGGTTGCAGTCTCATCCAACTTTATCAGCGGGGTTGTCAAATCCGTCTTCCACTATCGACGTAGATTCTCTACTGTGTCGGCATTGTTGGCATACCATGTAGATCCTGTTGGCATCGATCAATAATCTATACATTCTGATCACACTGTCCTTCACCGGTAGGATATGAGCTCTCTATTCTGACTCTTTCATCGACAGAGTCTTCATTATCGGTGTTCTTTCTATGATCGACATTCTACTATCACTGATCGTCCCTGGTCTGCGGGTACTATCTCCTGCGTCAATCTGCGTACAAGGTACCTGTCAATTGTATGCACCATCAAATCAGTTGGTCGTTATCAACCACAGATCTTCATCGGTACTTCCATTAGTAGTACACATTTATTATATTGGTTTTAATCTGCAGGCCTCATTCATACTCTTGTCAGTCGGTCACATCTTTTAGTACAAAGGTTTTTTAATTGCAGTTTAAACTTTGATTTGATTTTTTATTAAAAAACCAAAAATATAACCACTATGCCGACCTCTTTGGATTTTTTGCATGGCGATATTTCTACATTTGGTTAGTTTTTTGAAAAAAGAGGGCAAGTTCTTATAAAAGCTCTCTATTGATTTAAAAAAAAAACTGATGGGATTTTGGAGATTTTTTTAAAAAGGCTTTCTATAAAACTTATTTATTTTCCAAAATAAAAAGGGAAAAGCCAACGGTCATTCAGCCCCAGATTTTTTGCATCGATTTTTTCATTTCCAAAGCTGCGACAAAGGAGTTGCTTTCCGATTTTGTGCAAGAATTTGTTCTTCTTCTTTCATCATGGATTTTCCAAAAGTTTTACTTCTAACTCTATTTAATTATCATGAGTGAAAACCTCAAATGGAGTTGCTACTATTAAATTTGAAGCTGCAACGAATCACTTTTGGTCAAGATCCAGAACCACAGGGAGCAAAAGAGAAAAGAAAATGGTTTGATAGAAGAGATGAAGCCCTTGGTAATCTTCTTCTATCCATTTCTCCAGATCTTAGATATCATGTTGAGTCGTGCACACATCCTCATGAAGTTTTGACTACTTTAGAGAGCCTCTTCGGTAAGCCAGACAAGCTAAGGAAATTTACGTTGGAAAATAAACTAATGGGTCTTAATCATTTAGATTTTGACAATATTCAAGACTTTTTCTCTAAGCTCAACTCTCTCAGATTGTAGTTATCAAAATGTGGGGTTGTTAAAGAGGACGAACAGATGATACTTTCTATTCTTGCTAAGCTTGGTTCTTCATATTATGTGTTTGTTTCTACTTTCTATGCTACAATGGATGCTCTTGGCAATACATATAAAATGCCTTCTCTTGATGAATTTGTTGCACAGCTCACAAGGGAACAAGCAAAGTTGATGCACATGGGTACATTGAAGTATTCAACATCTCAAGCTCTTATTGCAAATGATACAAAGGCTTCAAGTGGCAAAGGAAAGAAGCACAAAAAAGAAACCAAGTCCAATGAGCAAGGTAAAGATTCTCCTTCACATGGCACTCCTGAGTCCTCATCCTCTTCAAAAGAGGAATCATCAAAAAAGAAGTCCAAATGTGCATATTGCAAAAGGTTAGGACATGATGAGCATAGATGTTATACTAAGAAGATTGATGAACTCACACACCTTCTTTAAAAGAATAACATTCAACTACCCTCATTAGTGTCTTCTACTTCTTCTTCACCATCACAATCGGCAGCCCCATCATCATCACAGTCAGAGAAAACAACATCCACTTCTGGGCTACAAAATATGAAAGGGCATGCACTCTTGGCCTCTACAGGTCCTAATTATCAAGGATGGCTTCTTGATTCAGGAGCATCTCATCATATGGAATCTTCAAAGGAAATGTTCTCTTATTTTGAGCCTTGTAATTCACCTCACATTTTGATGGGTAACAATACATTCATGAAGGTAAGTGGGAAGGGTTCTATTGGTATTGGGGAAGGGACCTTCAATGATGTGCTCTGTGTTCCTTCTTTGACCACTAATCTCCTTTCTATTTATCAAATTACTCATGGGGGTCAAGGTAAAACAGTTGATTTCACTCTTGATAGGGTGTATATAAGGGACTTGGAGACTAGGGATATTGTTGCAATCGAGATGGTTGATCATTCATCTCGAGTATATTCTTTTTCACATTTTGCTTTAGAAGCTAATAATGTTCCTTTGATTGCATCACACACTCCATTGAGTGTGACCCATATTAGTGAGGAGAAGTTTGGTCATCTACACCTTGGTATTTTAGAGACCTGTGTTGAGCTTCCTACACCTCTACCTCCTGCTTCTTCAGCCATTGTTGCTTCTGTTCAGTAGGATAATCATAGTTTTTCAGATCTTGCTTTGTGGGATGATTATTTGATAGGGATTTCTAACTTGTTCCTAGAGTCTCATACTACAGATTTGGAGGACACACTTGAGGGGATTTCTCTCCTCTTTGATGACAATTTCAGCACAACTATTACGCCATCTTCTTTGTCTTTGGAGATTGATATACACGAGCCTCCTCCATCAATTGATTTGTCATGTTTCTTGGTTGAGTTTGACCATGATTATGTTGTAGCTCATTCAAGCTTGGAGGCTCCTATTCATTTTTCAGAGGCATACATGTTGAGTGTTCATTCTTCCTCCTTTCAGTTGAATATGGAGTGGCTTCTTCATCAGCTTATGGATTTGTTTCTTCCTAAGGGGAGATGTGTTGCTTGTAGACATTGGGTCATATTTTGTTTTCAGGCATTCTTCATTGGATTTGGAGCTTCTTCAACATGTAGAGGATATCTTATCTCTTTACTTCCCTCTTATGGGGGGTAATTTATTGTATATTCATGATGGATGTAGTCCTTGGGGGGGTATCATTGAGTCCTTCATACATCATGTTTACATTCATCATGCTTGGTTTTTGTTTTCTCTCTTTTGGAGAGGGGTTTTCTTCGCATTGGGTTTTCCCCTTTTCTCCTCTTTATGAGAGATTGCATTTCATTTGCATCTGTAAATGGGTACCTAACATGGCCTAGTTGCTGGGACCCATAGTAGTTTGCATTATAATCTTCTCCCTAGGTTGCACTTATGGGGGGGTGTTGGTATAATTAACTATTTAATTACATGTTCATAAGTTTACTTAGGAATTAATTTAAGTCCTAGGTTCCATTTTATCATCCTTATCTAATTGAGCTGTCTTGTAGCTCAAGTTAGGTTTAGGGTTGTGCATGCTTGCCTTTATAAGAAAGCCTCATCTTGTACATTTGTATCAATTCAATCATGAATCAATCTTGCATATTGATATAGCAAGCATTCTTGCCATTATCTCTCTCTGGTGGAAGCATTTTGGTCTAGCAACTGATTCCTGGTTTCTAACAACAAGGACAATCACTTAGACTCATATCATCATCTCATATCAACATGATCTATCTACTTCCCATCATACAAATCGATCAGACTCATATCTATCTATTAGTGAACCATATCAAGTGACTCATATCACGTGGGCTATATCAAGTGTTCTATCTAAGTGACTCATATCATGAAATCAATCTATTTGAATATCAAATGAATCTACTCTATCATCATTTACTATTTGTTTTCTTTTTCAAGAGAGCAAATTTATCAACAATCAAATCATTTTCCTATTTGTAATTCAGTCATGAATGCAAATATATTTTCAATTACATCATCTACTATTTGTTTTCTATCATAGAAATCAAATTTATCATAAGTCATATCAATCATCTACTATTTGTTTTCTAAAGAAAAGTTATCAAGCAAAATGCAATCAATCATTCTACTCTTTGGAAACAAAGTTATTATCTATCTACTCTTTTCTTTCTATTTTGGGAAACAAAGTTATGAATTCATAATTTATCAAACTTTCTATCATTTCTATCCATATCAACATGATGACAAGACAATTTATCTATCTATTGACCAAAGAAGCAATAATACATCATCATTTTCATCACTTTCATTGAATAGTGCATTTTTCCTAAATTTCCTATATGCGCTAATCTGCGGCCTAAAAGCGCTAAAACCATAAATGCACTAAAGTTTCCCCCTGATGCGCTAAAACAACAAATGTGCCATTCTGTGTCCTCAAAGCACTAAAGCAATTCCTCTATGCTCTATTTCCCTATATGTGCTAAACCCCTAATCGAATGCACTATTTCATTTGACCGATATGTGAAAACCCTACAATCACTAATCTCTTTCCTATATGCGCTACAATATCAATTTCCTATCGACATCCTATAAGCGTTATTCTTCATATCGTATGCGCTAAACTACCTCCTTCCTAGTAAAGCTAAATCACACCCTATATGCGCTAAAGGAAACATCATAAGCGCTACTCTATTTCCTAAATGCACTAAAACAGATTGTAAATCCTAAATCTGCATAAAAATGTCACAAAAATTGACTGAAATAAAAAAAATCAAAGCAAAATGGGTTGAATAGACTCACCGGTGGTCCATACATGGATGGTCTCTGGTATCGGTGGGCTCACTCGAATCTATGTCTATGATACAAAATCTCCATCTTGCTAAGTCATTGTCAGAGAAAAAATTTCAAGTCAAATGGTGAAAATGACTTGCCATTTTTACCCCTTTTACCTTTTAAAGGTCAAACAAGGTGGGTTTTTGGTGGCATTTTGTTTTTATTTTTATCTTTTTATCAAACTCTGACCTTATTTATTCAAACTGGGGCATCTTTTAATCAATTATCAGGAGCTAAATCACTGCGTCCCTCTCATCATCTGAATTTTATCAACTCAACATTTTTCTCATCATTTGTGATTTACCTCCCAAGGGGGCATCATCAATATCAGGCACACTTTTTTAATCAGGGGCATATCAGTTAAAATTTTTCTACCAAGGGTAAAATCAAATGCAACAAATTTCAAAAGAAGGAATATTTTCTTTGAAGCAATGTGTTTCACACATCACTTCAAAGAGGGGCAAAATGCATATGCATAAAATTGGTCATGTCTAATTAATCCGAGCATTTAGTTAAATATTTATTATTTAATTAATCTCTCCAAAAGTCCTCTACATATGATTAAATTTAATTAATTTAATTATATTGGTCATTCACTTTATTCTTCCATCGTAATTAAATAAATTTACTTTATTTAATTATTTCACATTCATATGTCTACTTGATTAATTAAATAAATACCCTTTATTTACTTTAATTAATTATCACCTTTTGAATTTAATTAAGTCTTTTTGATTTAATTAAATTTAAATATTTCATTTCTCCTATTCAAATCTTTCTTCTAATTAATTAAATATTTTATTTAATTAATTTCATTTACATGTCATTTCCTAAAATTTTAATTAAATATCTTTATTTAATTAATATCCTTCATATCTTTTAAAATCATAATTAAATATTTTATTTAATTAAGAAAGATCTTTCATGTCACCAATAGATGAATATTGAATTTAAGAATTCATTATTTACCTTCAAAATCTTTCCAAAATCCTCTAAAAATATTATTTTTATCATCTCATCTTATCTCTTCCACGAAAAAGGAAACAAATCATGCTTTCTGGTTTCTTCTATTTTTCTCTCCAGTCTTATCCATCTTCGACCCTTCGATCTACTAGGAATTTTCATAGCTGTTGATCACATCAACCAATCAGAATCTTTCAAAAACTCTATAAATACCCTTGTGAATCCAAGCATTGGCTACAATATACACACATGCATTTGGCGATTAGTTGCATTCTAGCATCTTAGCATTGTCATTATTAGCTTTAGCATTCATAGTTTCGTAATCTTACATTCTAGCAATCATGTTTAGTTTAAGTATGTTGATTATATCTTAGCATAGCGTTCAACCATCATCTTTAATCTTGTTCTCTAAGAAAACCGTTTGTTGAGCCTAGCACACGATCTGAGAGCAAGCTAGAATCAACAAAAACAGTAGATATAGAGGACAATAGGACAACATTGAGAGCAGGGGATCTAGTTTGCATTTTCATTATTCCATTTTCTATTTTTGATATAATGTCTTATCGGTGTGTTTGATTTGTTTTTAATCTACATTTATTGAACACTTAAAATCTATCACGTCTCAGACTTTGATGCTGTTTTTCCCATGGCTTTGTGTGGATATATTTTATGAAAGATGGTGTGTGCTAGAGTAATATGATATATTACAATGCTTTGGTGTGTGGAAATGTGAAAAGTATTTACTTTTGAAATTATGAATGCATTTTATTTTGAAAATATGCAAGATAGAACAAAATAGAAGTATTGATTTAATTATTGCTTTGATTTATATCTCTATATTGGTTACTAATACAATTTCGTTGTTGCGTGCCTGAGTGCACTTGAGTTGCAGGAGGTCGAAGACCAAGAGTGTGATTGAGGAAAGAATGCTAGCTTCCCGACAGGGTAAAAGAGGAAGAACTCTCGGTTACACACACAACACCTAGAATCATATAGTTGCATTTAGGCAATGTCTATTCTAAATGGATTGCTTTGAATTATTTGCAAAATAAATAATACATGGATAAAATAAATAAATAATAAAATAATAACATAAATGTAATTTAATTATTAATTGTAGCTTTAAAGGATTTATGGTTTTAATTCTATTTAAATTGTGATATTTAAATAATGAATTAATTACAAGTTAGATGGAATACTTGTTTAAGGAGTGAGTATTTTTAAATTACTTTCTAAATATTTTGTGCAAGAAATTGTAAATGATTTCCTATATTTTTCCTATTTATAAATTTGAAATTTAAAATGCATATATTTCTTAATTATATTTATTTTAAATTACAAGATTAGGGTTAAATGAGAGAAAGGAAATTAATATTAAATAGGAAAAAGGCATTCCCGGAAAGGCAACGGTTCTTGAAATGGCTTCTTGAAAACACTTTCCTCTGCAAGTTTATTTTGGGGTTATTTTAATGGCTACCAAGAAGATGTTTCATCTGTCAATTTAGAAGGATTGGAAGGAATCTTTGGAGAATTAAAAAAAGGGAAATTAAGCCATCAGGAAGGCAGGGAAGGAGAACTTTTCCAGAAAACCCAACTCAGGAGGAGATAGAGAGGAATTCTGAGCATCTTCAGCTGGAGATTTTAACCAGGTTTTTCATTCTCTCTTTCTCTTGTTGAGTTACAGAAAACAACTTAAGAAAATGATTGCAAGAATTAGTGGAATTGTTTGCAAACAATATTTTAATATCTGGGAGAACTTCTTCTGTCTGCTCTGCTAAATTCAGTCCAATTTGTCCATGTAAATATGGAGTTTTCCCTCTTTGCATTCTGTATATTGGGATTCTGCTCTTTATTGTTGAAATAACTGAGAATGGAAAAATGTATTCAAGTGCACATTTTTGTTCTATGCACATATATATATATAATTTGAAAGATTTGTTTTCATTTACCAGAGAATATATATATATATATATATATATATATATATATATATATATATATATATACATATATAAACTTTGAAAATTTTGTTTTCATTTACCAGAGAAGAATTCAAAAATTTCGAATGAATTTTTGCTGTATTCATAGTTTTTGGTAGAACAAAATTACTGTGTAACTCATTGTTTAATTGTATGGGGAAGGGAATAATCCCCAGCCCCATCCCAAGGGAAGGGATAGCACTGTGGGGAGGCTCGTGCCCTCCATAGGCTGCGGCCTGTGGAGAGGGCATGGCCTCCTCACAGCCCGCGCCCTCCCTATGGGAGAGGCAAGGTCTCCAACCTCCCTTTGGGGAGCTAAACAACTATCTCGAGCCATGTAAATTGCTCCTTTCTGTGTGTGCGGCAATAAAACATGGGGATTGATATATCTTTGTAAATCTATATTATATATATATATATACACAGCTGTGTAAATATATATATATATATATATATAATAAGTAAATTTTACTCAGTCATGCATGCCTCAGAAATAGATATATATATAACCCTGTGTAACATTGAAAGCTTCAGAAGTATTTGTGATGCTGGGAATGCATCAATGAAGTATTTGTGTCATGCAAATCTGAAATCTTTCATTTGGAAAATATATATAAACATTCTCACAGTTGTTGACATTCAGATTAAATTCATACTGTATAAGAACTTCCAGTAAAACACACAGATGTCAATATTCAAACCTCTATTTTGTCAGAAATAGTAGCAAATTTTCGTGTTTAATTCTTTCAAATCTGACTGAGTTCTTTAATATGAATGATAAAATGCATGTTTATATATATATACATAGATTCAAATATGTCAAAGTATGAATATATATATATATATATATATATATATATATATAAATATATAACCATGTAAGTCAATGAAAACTATTTTTATATTAGAAATATTGTTTCAGCCAGTGGCAATGCACTGAAAAATACCATGATGTACATACATTTTTACATTTGAAAACCAAACTTGAACAAAGAACACTCAAGAGAGTAGCTTGGAGTGAGAACAAATTTCTTTACTAAACAGAAGAAAATATGCTGAGAAAAGAGCAGATTTTATTTTAATACTGAAACTTTACAACCTATTCTTTTGTTCAAACATGTTAAAATGGAACTCAAAAGATGTTTTGAAACTCTCTTTTGAAATCTAAGTATGAATGGAAATTAGTTTGATAAACATTTTATGAATATGGAAAAAGAAGGAAATTCTTTTTAGAATCAATGAAATGCATGAAGCATATAAGGAAAATGCATAATTTTCTGTTTTTGCACTTTTTACTGTATTTTGGTAACTTTCGGGACAGGATGCCGAAGGTGGATCCATAGAGACGGTAGTTTTACCTTTTCTGAAACTACCACTTGTTTTTATTTATGCTTGGCCAAGCACTTGTACCATTGAAATAGATGGATTTGTTTTAAAAGCCTAGAAATATATGTATTTTGGTCTCTACCACCTCCTATTGCAAGAAATATTTTTTCTCATGCTAGAAATGCATATAGGCACCAGGCATGCATCGAGAGTTCCCTCCTGTTTTACTGTGTCAGGTTGCTAGGCTCCTTATGCAGGGCCGGGGATTTCTTCGAGTTAGGAAGGAACCCGGGGAAGTCATGTACTTCATGGTTGGGCAGAAAAGGCGCCTTAATCACACTCTTGGCCCCAGCTCACAAGAAAACTGATGGTGTCATGGCAGTTGGAGGATCAGAGTTTTTATTTTACTATTGATGTACTTGTGTATCCTACTGGAATGGCTTGTAAAGCCCATTGTAAAATGTAATTGTATTTGACACTTGTTACTACAACATTGAAATAGATGTGCTATTAAGATTTTGATGTAACATTGATACAAATGTATTTATTGAAGTTATTGATCTCACTTGAATGTGAATAATTATTTATTGGTTTATTGATCTCTTTTGAGCATGGATGAAAATATATATGAACATGCACTGATATACTTTGGCCATGTGTTTAATCATGATGAAATACAGTGTTGTTATTTATTTACATGAAATGAAATTTAATAACTCTTTTGCATAGAGTTTACTTTGGCTACTCCTATTAATCGCATTATTTACTTGTAAACCTTTTAAAGCGAAATGAAACTTTTAAAATGTTTTGCTCATCTCGCAAGTGTTACAAAATCGACTACACAAGTGTTTCTAGAAAAGTGAATATTTGTGTGCTCAACCTGCAACTCATGAATTCTTTTATGTACTACTCCATCCTGGTCCTGAAACATATTGTAGTCCTAACCAATTTTACTCAATTCACTTTCAATTTTCTCTAGCTTGTCTTTATATTTTCCAACAACATGAGGCTAACGTAGACAATAATTATAAATGTTATTAGCTAAATTGATGCACTGCCTCAACACATTCATTTTATTTTTTTAGTTTTGTAAGGGATAGCTTGAACTGATCCTTCAAATGTAAGATTATTTCCTCCTCTTTCTTATCCTGAGATTCAGAGGCCACAACTTCCTTAATACACTCAATCAACTCTTCAAGGAATACATTATGCAAACTTTTCAATTCAATGTTATTCTACACAAAGTATCTACCTAGAGTACTCTCAATTAGATCCTACTCATATGAGGGTCAATCTAACAACATGTCAACAATCTCTTTCATTCCATCTTTCTCCTGAACTATTTGCAATATCTTTGTTTTGAATAAAGTGCCTTCTTCTTCATTTCCTTCAACCATTGTTTCATCTGGTTCAACTAATTTCGGTTCATCTCTTGGGGTGTATTCATCAGAGTATTCATCAAGTATGTCCACAATTATCTATTATTTTCCTTTT
The DNA here is from genome assembly GCA_007258455.2 of Sequoia sempervirens. NCBI lineage: Eukaryota > Viridiplantae > Streptophyta > Pinopsida > Cupressales > Cupressaceae > Sequoia > Sequoia sempervirens. Next base: position 17,166,719 of record VDFB02086081.1, on the reverse strand, counting down.
CCTTCAGATTTTGGAGACTTGAGTACTGGAGGAGTATCATCAACAAACTCTATTTCTCTTTTTTTGCTTCCTCTCCGTCTTACCAAAAAATGATCCAACTTCAATTGTTTTTACTATAAGAGATATACCAACTACTCTAAACTTTCCTAACAACTCTGTAAAGAAATTTGCATAAGCTTGCTCACAATTTTCCAGAGTATTGAAATGCTTAAAAATTTGCTTACAGATCGGTTCACTCTCCTTATATACAACATTATCATTCTGCAGCAAGCAATTTAGAAAATACATCATGATACATATGATCAAAGTTCCAAACCTAAAAGGATAAGCTACATCCATTTTCAATTGCACGTTCTCCATCAGTTGATCTTTTAGCAAACTACACAGGTCAAAGTCTTGGTCCTCCATTATCATCTTATGCAAAATGTAAACTATGCCTATAGAGGTTGATCCTTCCCTATTTTCAAAGAAAATTTTGTATGAAATTCCATATGTAATGTACCTTGTCAATGGATCTTTGATCATCAAAATTACCAGAGCCCTATGATCTCCTATTACATCGGTTAGGGTTTTGACTTCCTTATTCTCAATTGACTTCTTCTTCAGAATATCTCCAACATTGCATAGCCTAGTTAAATTTCTAATCACTTCCTTCGAAATAAGATAGCATTTATCCAGGGTTAGCATGTCCTCATTCAATCTATCAAGATGAACCTAACCACTTCCACATTGTCAAAATAAGGAAATTCATTCCAAATGTCCAAACTCCTATGTTTTTCTCCTTCAAACCACTTCAATTCACTGATAGGCAACATATCTCTTACATCCCTGATCTTCCTGCTACTATATTCATCCAAACTCACAATTCCTTTGATTTTCTTCATTTTCCGTACCAAACAAGGTTTTTCTACCGAGCACAAATTTAGAAATTCTACAAGTGAATGGAATACCTCATGAATTTTCTGCTGAATCAACTAGACTCCTTCAAAGTTCTGCTCTAGAGGCTCTTTCACTATTCTTTTTCAATGCAAAGTGAAAAATGAGGGTTCCAAATACTCTTTTATAACTTCACGCACCTACCCTTTTTGCCACATTAAATATTTTTCCCTAGGAGTTCTAGGTACTCTGTTTTCTCATACAACAAAAGAAAAATTTGTCTGAGGGCCTTCTACTTCTCATGTTTTTGCATAAGTGATCACTAATGCATTTACAAACTTTTATCACAACTACTAACAATTTTTTGCATTTCGGTGCTAGCTACCGATAGGGGGACAAAGGATTTTTCTTGAAAGACTCCCCCTAGGCTAGTTACCTGAGATCAATTTTTGGAGGAATTACCAGAACAAGATTCTAGTGTGGAAATATTTCCTTCATCAGAGTCACTCTTCCTTACCCATGTTTTCTTCATCTGATCTCTAATCTCTTCCACAGTCACTTTACCTTTTCCTTTTTCATCTCTATGTGAAATTCTTCCTCTGTATACCAGACCTCTTCTATCCATGTTTTTGTTCCTATAGAATCTTGAAATGTTGCCAAATCTATTGTAGTTGCAACACACTGGATTTATTTTTCTAGACCATTCATTCCAATGACTTCCCCTTGATCTGCATTGATTAGCGACATGTCCAAATTTTCCACAAATGTAGCATTTAACATTCCTTATACTAACAACCATACTTCTACATTCAGTTGACTTATGACCAAACTTATTACAACTAAAACACTGAGTGGGAAATGGTGGACTGCTTGAATTTACTTTTCTTGTACACTGAGAAGCCATATGACCAAATTTATTGCAAGAAAAGCAGTAACCATTAAACTTTTGAGCATTGGGTTGTCTTGCTGGATACATTTTGCCTCTGTTCATCTAATTTCTTTGTCTAGGATCCTTGTGTTTAGGTCCAAAGCTTTCTTCATTCTCATATCCAAGACCTCGCTTATCATTTTCATCCTTCTATCCTTTAGTCATCTCATCAAGCTTAGAAAAAATGATCCTAAACTTCTCCTTGTATTCATTTGTAGTAGAGAGTTCATCTTTGAGAATAACTATATGTCCTTCAAGCTCTTGTTCATTACTTCTAGATTGTCACAGTTCAATCTCTAGCTAAATGAATCCATTATTAACTCTGTTGCATTCTTCAAATTTCTCTTTCAAGGATTGAGCCAGATTCTCCTCATTCTTCTTTCTTTCTTCAATCTCCTTAGTTAGCTTCATCGCCATAGATTCCATCTCAAGCTTTAGATTAGCATTGTACCTAGCAAGTTTTTCACATTCTTTAGTTATTTATTTTAGGGTCTAATTCAAGTGAACATATTCCAACCTTTTATTTTCTTTCTGTTTTAGCTAATCACACAGTTCCTTCCTCTTTTCTCTTGATTCATTGATTTTATCCTTCAATGATTGAATGAATTTTTCAGCATCCACAAGATTTTCTTTTAACTCCAGGACTTCTGCTTTAAATTGATCAAGATCATCAAGTGCTACCATAAGCTGCTATTGAAGACCACCAAAGTTCATTGTACTTCAAGATCCACCTCAATTTGTTAAGCTTTTGAAGAGGAACCTGCTCTGATGCCAATTGTTGGACTCAGGGAACACTAAGAGGGGGGGGTGAATTAGTGTTCAGAAAACTCTAAACTTTAAATCTAGATCTTAAACCATTTACAACACATAAATAGAAATAAATATGCAATCACATGAACAAGATAATCAAAGCACCATCACACCAATATTTTTACGTGGAAACCCTATTAGGGGAAAAACCACGGTGGAGATTAATCCACAATTTATACTCTATTAAAAGTATGAACAAAAGGGAATGCACATGCATTTAGGCACACTGCCTAGATCTCATTACTCAAAATAAGGAAGGATCACCACCTTAAAAAAGGTTTGTGATTACAACAAAAAGTTTGAACTAAGAAGATAACATCTACAATGACTAGTTTCAGTTCTAGTGAAGCTCATGAATCAAATTATGAATCTTCTATCAGAATCTGCACTTTGCTCTGCCCTACCACCAAATCCTCTTCTGTACTAGAAAAATGTGCTCAACTGATCTTCTGATATTCTCACACACATCTGCACATCTTTTCTCTATACACACACATATAAAACACACACACACCAAATTGAATTACTCAAACTCGCATATATATCTGCTAGCAAGAATTCAAAAACTATATGTCAACTTCACACAAAATATAATATTCTCCACATGTCAGCTCAAATCATGAACAATTTATAACATGCATCCATACAAGTCAGCCATGAAATAGCTGGGACCAAAAATAAAATTCCCAAACATAGAAACATTTAAACAATCATCCCTTATACATCTGCGACATGCTAAATTGACTAGGTCGGCCATAATGAACAAATAGACAAAAAAACATCCTGCCAGATCACTTTACTCGTACACCAGTTAACAAGACTTAACAAAAAAACAATATAGATGCATAAAAAACTATCCTAGGGATCCACAATATAAAATTATGATCCGGTGAAGTAGACATACTATCTGGATACCTTATTCTTCATGTTCTTTGTCGGTAATACACTGTACTTAACTTTAACTATTGGTATGACCAGGTTTGGATCTACGGACCACAATAGTGACTTTAGTTGCCATCAATTAAAACACTAGAATCCATACCAATAATCTCCCTAAGCCATATGCCAACAAAAAGGAGTTAGATAGCCTTGTCCTAGTTTGATACTTGACGTTGTCCCTTTGGCTAGTTTTCTGCCTTTCACATATGATGAACAAGATTGGGATGCATATGATCTGCTATAGTTTGACTCACATGTGCCTTACTAGTGTTGTCTTTATTTATTTTTCATGTTCTGTATGTGATTGTATGTGCGTAATGTGATCCCTTGTACTATTTTGTTTGATGTGTCTTCATGTGCATTCCTCTATTTGTACCTTCATTCTTTTATATGTCGTAAAAAAATATCTTTTCTTTTGTCTTGTGTTTTCCTTTTGGGGATGAGGCAAGGCATCAAGAAATTTACGTCTCTTTCATGTTGACCCAAAATATTTTCTTTTTTTTGTTCTCTATGTGTCATTCTTCTAGTTCCATGAGTTATTTGGGGAATGATGACATTTTTGAGCTCTATAATATCATTGTAGCAAAGACATATGTTGACCCCAAATATGTGGATCACATATGTGGTTTTGGGATTTCATGTTGGGGGAAACCCCTTCCTTTTTCATGACATAGCTTGATTTGGAAACATATGCTTAACATATGGATTTCCAAATAAGCTCTCATGTCTTATTAGCATTTACCATTTTCTAGTTTAAGGAAATTGTTCATAGCATGGTGTTAATAATTTATTTAAAGTTGAGGCATACATTGGCATTATCATTTTTGGAGATCTTGGACTATATCTTATGTTTTATTGCATGGTATTCTTACTTCTTGCGATGTGTCTTCTTCTTGGTGGTGTCACTAGGTTTGATGTCCTCCAAGAGTGTGACCTTTCTTGGCATATGAATTTCCTCTTAGAGGTATTGCTATGCATTGCATTCCCTAAGTTATGAATATTTTATCCTAGACTTATCCTCTCTTGGAGATATTAGGCACGATGTTCCCTAAGAGAGGACCATACATGAACTAAGCAAAACCCCTTTGAACATGTCTTATCCTATTTTCATTTTGTTCATAAGTGTTTAGCATAACGCAACTTGCTAAGCCTTATGAAACTCAAAGTTTATATTGTATGGTGCCTCATTAAAGTTATCAGAGGTATAACTTTGGTATGGTATGGGAACCTAAAAATATTCTCTCATTTGCCACCCCTGGGGGCTCACCTAGTGGAAAATGGATTTAACTATCATATGTGAGTGTGTATTTTTGTTTTCATAGTGGACAACGGGTTCCACTTGTAAACATTTTTGGAAAAATAGTTGAGGTATGATCCATATCATGTTGGACAATCAAGGCCTGATCCATCCCTTCTTTTATTTTTTCCATTTCTTTGAGTCTTTGGCATTGTATGATTGAGTATCTTGTCATTACTGCATACATATATATGTTTAACATAGGCATGTGTCTCCTTGTTCCTCTGTTGGTTTTGCTATGAGATCTTAGATATTGGAGGCTTGATCATCCTCCTTGATCATTGTTGTCTTATCTTTCTAACGATTGTACAATTAGGCCTCTCTTGATTGCCTACTTTAGTGTGAGTTTGACACAAGGTCATCCTCTCACTAAAGTGGGGGCTAAATGTAGTGTAGAAAAAATGTAACCTTTAAATTTTCTCACTTGTTTGGGCCCTCCTAATTTAAAAATGGGCTTAATAATGCCTTAATTTAGTGTTGTTAAATGTACCTCTTTACATTTACACACTTATTTGGGCCCTCTTAATTAATTGAGCTTAATTATGCCTTAATTATCCCTTTTATTCATTTACAAGCCTAATAAACTACATTTTTCGAAGGGGAAACCCAACAATAATTAATGCCTAAACATAACACTTTACATTGAGCAATGTGTGTTATGAGAATAGGGACTTGGGACCCATTCACCCATGGGCGAATGGGTCCTCCCTAGACATTTGGACCTAAATTTAAATTATGTTTTTGGTGGAATTTTAATGTTTTCAAATCCATAATTCAATGTCGGCTTGTGATATTTGAATTTCAAGAAATTAATGATACATACCTATAAATACAAGGTTATTTCACTAAGTTTCACCTATCAATTTTATGATATTTCAAGAGCATTTCAAGAGCAATCAAAGCATTCAAGAGCAGATATATCAGAGATTTATTGCAGAAATCAATATCTATTCATCATGTCAAAGTCTTCTTGCATCATGCATGTTTTTGGAGCTAACATTGTGATGTAGGTTTCAATATCAAGTTGAAGCATTCAAAACATTAATTGCAAGTATCAAGATCCACATCCAATTCAACCATTTTGTGCAAGTTGTACACCTCCTAAGATCTCCATTATCAAGGTTTCATTCAGGAGTTTTTTGAGTGGTAACATAGCTTGTTCATTCTTCATTCCCTATTTCATTTCATTATTTCAATTCAAGGTTTGATTACCAAAATGGGGTTTGACCAAGGAAAACCCCCATTCACCCCCAAAAAAAACATTTTTCTCTCTTGTGTGTGTGATTGTAGATTTAGATTGAAGAAGAATTGAAGACCTTTTGAAGTGCAAAATTTACAAAGTTGTCAAAGTTGCAAAAGTTGTCAAAGTTGTCAAATCATGAAATCTGACCTACATATCTGATTTATGAATTTTAACATTGAAACCTAGACAAATCAAAAGCTACGGATCTACACCAAAGGCTCCTGAAAGATTGTTGAAACCTTTGTACTTGGACCCATTCACCCATGGGAAAATGAGTCTTAGATTAGCTTCCATAAAGCACTTTTGGTGACTGGTACACATATTTCTATCCTTCTCAGATCTACATTGTATTTTTTGGTTATGAAAATATTGCATTTAATATTTTTCTTTCAAGTGTTAGATTTCATTTTGGAGTTTATTTACTTGTTTTAGTTTTTTCTCCCCAAAGTGTTGTTTGACCTTGACCCCTATCCTTTAGTCATAAGGAAATTTGAAGATTCTCACATTAACTTGATTCACCTAAGAGTTATTAGTCAATTATTTGTGGGAATCTCATTTCCTAATGAAATAAAGGAAAATAGGTCTCTCATCACATCATATTTGATAAACCCCCTTTTAAAAACCCTATTTTTCTCCATTTCAATAATCAATCCAAGAAAAATGTGATTGAGTCAAACTTTGATGTAGCACATTTAACCACACCCTTGCTAGAGGAACTCACCTAGCCATTCTTTCTCTTATGGCAAGATCAGGTCAAGTGGTGGTGGGTTTGATGGGTTATTATGTTTGTGGGGAACAAGAATACCATAGATGGAAATTGTATTATTTGCATGGTATTTTTGTGGGTTGAGATGATAGTTGTGGTTTTTGTGATTTAATTCATGAAGTTCATAAAATAAATCTTCTAGTAAATTCAAATTGGTATTGTTTTCTTCCTTATAATCTCTAACTATTGCTTTGTTTCTTCATGAAATTTATGGATGAACTGACCTTGAACTTAGAATATTCTTAAGATGTGGGTCCTTATAGTGTTTTTCTCTATTTGTTGTAAGATTTGGGTTTGTTCTTGAACAATTTATTTAGTAGGTTTTTCTTAAATTGGTAGGTTTTCCTTAATTTTGTGTAATATCACTTTAATCTAGTCTGCCTTCACTTTAGGGAACATTGAGTGTGATAAAAAATTGAGGAAGAAGGATGAATTTTTCTGTTTGTTTGTTTATAAATGTTGAATGTTAATATGGGAAAAACATGTAGGAAAATACGACATATTTTAAAACCAATAAAACATAGTAAAATACTCAAAAATGAAAAAAATAAATTATATACAAGAATTAGTGATGTTTTGTAAAACCTATAAAAAACAATTTAATGTGCTTTACTATATGTGATCTACTAGGTAGTGACTAGAAAAAGATGTAATCTATGATGCAATATTTTTTTGTTAATTGTAAACTATCATCAATACAAAAAAAGGAAAGAAAATCAAAGTATCTTAATCCCCTTCTCCAATCCAATATAATCACCTTCCTCTAATCATACCATATTAATAATTTTCCTCTCATCCCCTTTCTCCAATCCCATCTTTTCAATCATCTTCTTTTAACCCAAATCCCCCAATATAATATAAATCCATTTTATCCTTGTGATATGGGAAAATAGGATCTAGTGTCTAAATCACACCCCCTATATCACAATGTAAGGAACCAAAAATGATCACAACACCCACTTGAATACTAACCTCAATGGAAGAGTCAAAATGGTGGATCAGGGTTTTGGTTCATTCTTTGGGGGTTGATTTGATATTTGATTAATTGATTGTTAATTGACTTAATTTGACAATGTAAAAATGTACCTAGGTCAACTATGACAATGCATCAAAATGTTACGATTTTAGGAAAACATAGAACAAAAATCTAGAAACAAAGTACAAAGCAGCAGAGTGCAGACACAAAGGAACTTGACATGTAAATTTGAGCTTGATCTAGCTAGACAAGGGTGTTAGCACCCTAGACTTGAGAATGAAAACCTTCATAAACATAATTTAGATCTTAGTGTTTCCCTATCTATAGGCTCTTCCTTTATGTACTCATTGTTGGAACTTCATCTTTTGTTGATAAATTCCACTTTCCCCAATTCTTTGACTTGTAAGGCTTGAATGCTTGAATGAGTAATTAGGTTTTCAATCCTTTCCCAATTTGCTTCAAATTTGTAACTTGCACACAAGAAAGAGGGTAAAGGGTTGTTCCATATAGGGGCTTGCCTAAGTCAAACTTGGTTTGGTATTTCTACCTCCACAATGATTATGATTATATGAAAAGAGTGCTTTCCCTAGGCTAGACAAAGGAAAATAGATAAAGGAATGATAAATTGACAAATGTTGCAACTTACCACTCAGATCTACATTCCTTGATGGATTGAAGTCATTGTACTCATCACCTTCAAGGATAATTGGTTGCTTGATTTAAAGTTTTGCAAGTTTTAGTACTCACAAAACAAATGAAAATGAAACATTAAAAAAATCACATGAAAACATGATGCTTGATTGAAATAATGTTGTAATAATTCTGCTAATTTTGCTCTTGACTTATTTTTAGGATGTTTAATTTTCATTAAAAAGTGTTAGGATTTCAAATGGTGAAAAAGACTTGTATTTACATGCAATTATTTAATTTCCTACAAATTGATTATTGACAATTGACAAGTTAATTCAAATTTCTAAATGTTAAAATTTTGACTTTGACATATTTGAATTGGGGCCAAAATAGGCTAGAGAGGGGCACTAACACCCTAGTCCAGATCTATTTTGGAGCTCTGAGTTTTGTTAAATAATTATTAATTGATACATTCCCAATTCAACTCTAATTTTCTAAAGATTATCATAAAATAGAAAAATTAAAAGCACAATTAGGTCCAAGCACATAGAGGGGAGCTAAACCTAGTGTGAAATTGTCAAGGGTGACAATTTAAGATGCTACATTTAGCTCCACTTTAGTGAGACCATGAACTTATGCTCATGGTAACACTAAAGTAAGTATAAGCCAAGAATGGTTCATTTATCCAAACATTGAAGAGATATGACAACATCGAATCTAAGGGATGTGCTAGCCCCTAGGCTCAAGATCCTATTACACAAAAATGTAAGGAAAAAGGAACACACACACATGATGTGCAATGCAACATGGAAAATATGAAATGTACACAATGAAGACAAAAATATGCACAAACTAACATAATGCAAATTATGATGCAAACACAATGAAAACATGCAAAGGGGGTATGATGATCATGAACTAGTAGGATCTATATAATTATTACTAGGATCCATACCAAAAGTGTTCATGAATCACATGATAACAAAGTCCAATATTTTATAGGTGACCCATGAAAAATTCATTACAGGCTAAGGAGTTTGATATTCACTAGGAGAGATTTTATAAGAAACAACATAGGTTAGTGAAGCCCAATATTCACTAGATGAGTTTCTGCAATGGGTAGAAAATGAAAACACACATGGGCTAGTGAAGTTCAATATTCACTAGGTGAGTTTCCATGTCAACCATACCAATAATTATAGTCCTAATAATTTTGATAAGGTGCTACAAAAATGATCAATATGATAAAAATGCATCACAAAGTTCAACATGTGTGAGAAAAATGAAGCACATAATGTAATGCATGCCTCCACCTTAAAGTAATTGCTAACGCCAACTGAGAGCAATTGGATTTAAGGTAGAAGAAAAATAATTTTTTCAAGACATGAGAGCTTGCTAAGAAACCCTATGGTAGATGATATGTTCCCAAAAAAATTGACTCATGACAAGAGGTTTCCTCCAAAACAAAGCCACATAATAAATAACACATAAGGGATCCATAGATCCAAGGTCAGTATAGACAAGAGATAATGTATAATATGATCATGCTCAGAATTGAAATCATTCACGAAATACTTGTGGAACTATGAACATAAGGGAGGAACAACACATGAAGACAAAAAAGATTTTGGTCCAACATGGAAGAGACCTAAATGTTTCAATGCCTTGCAACATTCCCAAAAATAACAAAAAAAAATGTTCACAATACAAAGAGGAATGGAGATACAAATAGATGAATGTCATGATAGATTCATTTTCTTTACATCCTTGTGCCAAAAATAACAACAAGGGTCATTCAAAGAAACCTAAAAAAAAAATACATGCTAGGCAACACATCACTAGAGATCATATTATGTGCAGGAAAACACACAAAGACACAAAAAGGGTTATTACAAATGCGATTTGATCTAAAGAAAATCATCTACATCCCAATCTTGCACATCATATAGGGAAGGTGGAAAATATGCTAAAGGAACTACGAAAAGTGTAGTACAAGGAGAAATATTGAGTTCAACACATGGTGGGTCACTCTCCATAGGAGGATCATCATGGTTGGACCCATCTAGTTTCATTGAATTTGAAATCTTAAGAGCTAATCCATTATAGTCTTCTTTTTGTTCTTCTATTTTATCTTCTTCTTCAATATCCAAATGTATCACAAGAGGTTGCATATTAGTGCTATCAACATGATTGTGAACACTAACACCCATATTTGTATCTAGTGAGTTCTTATTTTTTGTTTTGGTTGAAACAAATAGGGTTCAACTTCATGGTTCGGTGAGGGTGGTAGGCTAGAATCAAAAGATGATGAGTATGGATGGGTGGGAGGTATCTCAACAAAATTTGGTTGGATAATGGTTGGTCATTAGGTAATGTTTTATGTTCTTGTCAAGTTGAAAAGCCATAGCACAAAGTCTTCTTTTATGATCTTTCACAAACTTCTATTTATTTTTGCATGGGTTTCATCCTATGAAGGGGTAATTAAGGTGTTCCCCAATATTGGTATCTTTTCTTCCTGTGGAGGAGGAATTGAAGGGACCATCATTGGTTGGGAGACCACTGGGTTCTTAGATTTTGGCCTAAAGACTTGTTTCTATTTTGAAGGCACAAAGTTAATTACATGGTTTTCTCTTGATCCTTTATAGGATGGTGGAGGAGGAATCACAACATACATGTCAGGTGGTCGAGGGAGGATACTCAGTTTAGACTAAGGTTCATTCACTACTGGTGGGGTAGGAGGAACAACCATCTAATTCATTGGAGATTAAGGAACCTCTATTGCAATTATGGGTACTTGGTGTTGTCATTGATGTCAAACAATCTGTGTTTTCATTAATGTCTATTGAGATTGTTGCAAGAGTTTGAGTAGTTGATGCCTTTATTAGTTGCAGTGTGTTGTCATTAGTAAAGCTACTGGTGTCAACCTCTAGTGTTTGTTTGATAATATTTTATCTAAAGTAATGAAAGTGTTGAAGATGATGAGGATGTGTCTCTAGTGATTTTTTTTCAAGTGCTTTTGAGAAAAAATGATAGAAAGAGGAAACAGTGTGTTGTAGTGGTGTTTTGGGAAAGAGTTGTGTTCTAGTTTTTCTCTGTATTTCTTCTAGGTTGAAGATCTTCCCATGGAATTTAGATATTTTTATTAGAGGTGTGAAAAGGTGTTATATTCAAGAGTTGGTGTGTTGTATCATTGTACAAAAGAAGTTGTGTTCACGAGCGTGTGAACTATACATTGAAGAGGTGTCTGGGAGAAATTTATTTGCCCCGTGTTTCTCCGTAGAGTGGTTTCAGGTCTTATGATTCTTAAAGAGTGTTGTTGGTGTTGGTATATTTTTTCATTCAAGATGTTTTTTGAGGTTTAGTGCTCTGGAAGTTAGTTTTTTATGTAACAGTGTATGAAATATTTGTTTGAGTGTACTGGGTGTCGACATTCTTCAAGTGGAAGTTGTTGCGAAGGAGTTTGTTGGATTTTAGGGTGTTTTAGGAATATTATAGATCATGTTCAAGAATGGTGTGAGATTCAAAAGTCATCCTTTGGTTTGAGGAAGAGTGTACTTAAAATTTTAATTTTGTTTGCATGGGTAATGACCAACCTGGTGTTTACACTACATGTGATGGATAATTACTATTTGTAGTAGCATGTGGTTGTGTGGTGTTTTTTATTTGGGTCCCAATTAAGATTTGATGTGGTATTATTTCACTTCTATCCACCACAGAAGTGTCTTGGTGATGACCTAATTTGAATTTGCACATTTGAGGTGCATAGCCGACTTGGAGAGGTTTTCAAGGTTGAATATGGTATAAGTATGAGTTGAGTTTTCAAATGATGTTAAGATAGATGTGTGAGATTTGAATGATGTGAAGTGCAATGTTAGAGTGTGAAATTGATAAGTACAATGCGAGCTTTCATGTGTTAGTTTATTAGGTGTAATGAGTAGAAGGTGGCTACAACTATTCAATCAGACTGCGAAGATGTTGATGTCATTATGGTGGATTATCTATTACATTGAAATAATTTTCTCTGTGTAACTTTTCTTTTCCATCTTCTTTTCTATTATAGTAGTGAGCCTTTCTTATTTAGGTAGTGAGCCCTATTGTATTTGGTTTTGATATTACTTATATTGTGAGCTAATCCTCACAGTGGTTTTCAATTTTTGGGGTTTCCACGTAAATCTAGTGTTCTCTTGTGTATGGTGTTAAGGTGCTTCAATTTTTGTTATTTTCTTTTCATGACAATTCATCATAATAGAATTAAGGGTTTAATGAATGAATATGGATCTAAATGTTAATGAGGGTTTTGAAGTACAACTAATTCACCCCCCCTCTCAATTGTCTTGTACATTCAACAATTGGTATTAGAGAAAGGTTCCTTGGAAGAAATCTTAATCATTTAAGGTGGATCTGGGATGGCGCACAAGAAGGAGATCCCTATATTTGATGGAATAAACTATGCATTCTAGAAGACAAGGATGGAAGGCTTTCTGGATTATTTGGGATATGATGTTTGGAAATATGTTAATGATGGATACACTATTTGTACAAATGGTCTGAGCACTGAAGCTAAACTCAAGGCCTATGAAAGTAATAGTAAAGCAAGGTATACTCTCTTGAGTGGTCTCACATATTCTAAATTAGTGAAAGTTATGAATGTAAAAGTTGGTAAAGAAATTTGGGAAAAGTTGGAAAGTATTTATGAATGAGATGATATGGTCAAACAAGCTAAGATGTAGAACTTAAAGATGACATTTGAGAACTTGTGGATGTCAGAAGATGAAAACATTACAATCTATATGCAGAGGGTAGATGAAGTGGTCAGCTCCATCAGAGGTCTTGGTGGAAAAGTTAAAGAACCAAAAATGGTAAATAAAATTCTTAGAACCCTTCCTAAAGCTTATAGTCATAAAGTTGTTGCTATTGAGGAATCTCAAAATATAGATAAGTATTCTAGAGATGAATTGTATGGCTCTTTAACTACATTTGAAATGAGAGAATTTGGTACTAACAATGGTGCAAAAGTTGAGACTAATTTTAAGGCTACAAAATCAAAGAAGAATGAAGAATCATATCAAGAGAATTTTGATGATGTGGAGGTTAACTTTATGAGAAGGATGAGAAGGGGTACTAGTAAGTACGAAGGTAATTTTCCTTTCAAATTTTTTAGTTGTGGAAAGATAGGTCACTATGCTTCAAGATGTCCAAACAGAGATGTGAATGACAAAAACAAGGAGAACAAAGGTAAAATGATTAAGAAAAGCTATTATGTTAGAGAAGATGCAAGTATTTCTTATGATGAATTTTATTATGGAGATGATGATGATGAATTCTTATTCATGGCTTTAAAAGATGAATCTATTTTTTCTAATTCTGAAAGATGTGTGAAGGAATGCCCTCTAGAGAAAAAGGATAATACTGAACGTACTTTGGTATTTTTTTTTTCATTCTAGACATGATAAGAACTATTGGATCATTGATAGTGGATGCTCTAACCATATAACTAGATAAAAGAGTAAGTTTTTTAAACTTGAAAAGTATGATGGGGGACTTGTTACATTTGGTGATGATTCAGGTGCTAAGATATGTGGAATAGGTTTAATCAATTTTGATGGCAAGCATAGTACTGAAGATGTTTACTATGTTAAGGGTTTAAGGCTTAACCTCTTGAGAGTTGGAAAAATGTGTATCAAAGGATACAATATTAGGTTTTAGGATGATGGATGTGAGATTAGAAAATGTTTTGGAACTGTGATTACTGCTGGAAGAAGGAGAAATGGAAATTTTTATCATCTTAAGGGTGTTGATGGTCATTGCTTTATGACTCAGATTATTGAAAGTTGGTTATGGCACAAGAGGGCATGTCAAATTAATTTTAATAATTTGGTAAGAATCAATTCAGTTCAAGCAATGAGAGATCTGCCAAAGATTACAAATCCTATTAATTCTATTTGCAAGGATTGTTAGATTGGAAAAAAAACAAGAAGTTTCAAAGCAAAAGAACAATCTTCTATCAGAACAATTTTTGGATTGTGTTCCTCACAACCTCTCCAACCTACCCCCTCTCCTTTTTCCCTCACCTTTTTATATCCAAGTTTTCTTACTCTTTTTCATCTCTCTCTATCTGCTAGTCATCCCGATGATGGATCGTGGAGTATGATCTGAAACGTTGATGTAAAAGCACATTGTTTTTCCAAAAACCTTGTATACTAACTATCATGGAATATGGAAAAAATATAATGCTATTAATCTTCTACCAGATTACTAAAATTGGTACATACAAATATTTATGGTCCTAAAAGAACAAGAAGTATTCAAGGTGACAAGTATTTCATGTTTTTTATTGATGATTATTCAAGAATGACATGGGTTACTTTTCTTAAAGAAAAATATGAAGCCCTAGATAAGTTCAAAGCATTTAAAGTTATGGTTGAGAATGAAATGGATATAAAGACCAATTTTTTGAGGTCTAAAAAAGGTGGAGAGTTCACCTCCAATGAATTTAACATGCTTTTTGAGAATCATGGCATAAAGAGGAACTTGTCATCCCCTAGGACTCCTCAGAAAAATGGAGTGGTTGAAAGGAAAAATAGAACTGTTCAAGAAGCTACAAGGACTATGATAAAAGAAGCTAACCTACTAGAAGTCTACTAGAAAGAAGCAATTCATACTACTATTTATATACTTAACAGAGTTCAAGAAAAAGAAAACACAAAGACTCCCTATGAGTTGTGGTATGGAAGGATACCTACTATCAAGTACTTAAGAGTGTTTGGAAGTTGTAAGAGAGGGGGACCACCACATGCAAGACCCCAGGTCATAGACGATCAAGATGTGAGAGGTTTCCCTAACTTACCTAAGGTAAGTGTAATGTAAGAGAATGAAAGGTGAGAGTAACAAGGACCGTGAGGCCTCTCAATTACTCTGCAGACCCAAAATGAATGAAGGGGCTAGGCGAGCCAGTTTCCAAGTCTAACACTACACCTCTAGGAGCTCTCTGTCTAAGGATGAAAGTGCGGTCTCTAGACGACAACACAGTGCGCTGGTGTCTCTAAAGTGCATTGGTGTCTGTACGGCCAAAAAATAGTAAAGATGTGGTCAAACTAAGGAAAGCAAGCTAACAACCCATCTAACTAGCTAAAGGGCTAGAAAGATACGAGTAAATAAATGAAATATTCCCTAATGTTATAAAGAAAAAATGCAAGTGTAAGAAGAATAAGAAGGATCTCACCAAGAAATTTTTTTTCCAACTGATCCTCTGTGAAACACGTGCTCCTACACACATCAAGAGAGGAAAATTTTGGGTGGCTATATAGGGGACTGCCTCAGTCAAACCCTCGTTTAGGTGTTTCAACCTCCACAAAAAACCAAGGAAATGATATAAAGAAACAGTATAGTAAAGAGAAAATAAACACTACAAAGCAGTATTATGCTACTCAACCAAGTGATAGAGGAGAGGAGAGGGAAGCTTACCACCTCCACTAAGAGCACTCAAGGCTACTTGGGGGAGAAATGAGAGTACTCAAGCCTCTGCTGCAATGGTGTGGTCCCAAATGTGCTCTACAAAAGTGATGGAGTGAGGCTTTGTTGCAATGGAATGCTTGGATGCTTGGAATGAGCTTGTGGAGTGAATGTGAGAGTGCTAGAATGAAAGCTTGATGTCATGAAGAGTTAGATTGAATGTTGAAGGGATGAATTTGAAGAAAGAGTGGAAGAAAATGACCATATTCAGGTTGATCGGCCAAAGGGGGCATTACAACTTCACCTCCAATGAGAAGAGTAATGCCTCTATAGGTTTAGTCGTAGGAATTTGCCAGGGACATAAGTGCACCATGCATACATTTGCGCACTACGTAGGTGTCCCTGATAGAAATGTCTCCACTGAAACTCAAAACAAGCACCAAGTGGGATGCATGCAGTAGGCTTAGGTGGAATTAAGCCTCCGAACTTGGTTTTCTAAGGTGGATAAAGGAAAAAATACTAATGAGTGCTCGGTAAAGTAGATCAAGAAGAGTGTAGGGTTAGAAATGTATACTTGAACTATCGAGGAATTAGTACTCAGTCTGGCATACTTGAAGGTCAGGACAAGCGAAGGACTTCATAGCTTCTCAAAACTATGAAGTTGAAGAAAGAAAGCACCTTCTAGGTGCTCGGTCGTATAAGGAAGGTGTCCCCAAAAAACTCTAGCATGGAGGATACCCTATGAAGCAAGCACCTTGTAGGTTCTCGGTCCTACATGGAAGGTGTCCCTCAAAAACTCTGACATGAAGGAGACCCAAAGGAAGCACCCTACAAGCTCTTAGTCCCATAGGGAAGGAATTCTCCATGAACTCAAGCATGAAGAATACCGAAAGAAGTGCCCTATAAGCTCTTAGTCCCATAGGGGAGGTATTCTCCACAAACTCAAGCATGAAGAACACCCAAGGAAGTAGACTTCATAGATTCAAGAAGTGGCCAAGTAGGAAAGTAAGCAGATAGCCATGCAAACTATCAATGATTTGGAATTCTTTCAAATGGGTCCCTCAAGAACCCTTCAAAAGAAGAGGGGTCCACTCAAGGGACACACGGTTCAAAAGAAAATGTTCCTCTTTTCTCAGAGTGATCCCATCAAGGAATCCTTTCGAAAGATATTCACTTCATCAAAGAATTTGAAAGGAAGGATATGCCCCCACGTGAGGGGAAGTAAAATTTGTTCCCACTTCAGAGGAAGGTCTTCAATTCCTTTCTTTGCGAACCTGCGATGAAGGAAATGCATTTCGTTAGGGTTCCATGTTGAGAATGTGATTCTAAGAAAAGTTTGTGAAGATTTCTGAGAAAAGATTCGTTGTCAACAAATTCATTTTCTAAAAAGTGAAGCGTTGAAGAAGAGCATTGTCACTCATAGGAGGGACAACTCAAGCAAAGAAAGAGAAAGATAAAGAGAAAGAAAAAGAGAAAATAAAAATACAAAGGGCACAAGGGGATTTGGTTTAGCAGGGTCAGATCTGTCCGAGCTCATATAATATTAGGTAACTGCAATGCAAGGAAAAATATCATCAATCCTCAACTAGATCAGGAAGAATGCATAGAAAAAAAAGTAAAAGTAAAAAATTGGATCAACATGGAAGGGAAGCCTAAATGCCCCCCAATGCTTTGCATTGTCCCCAATTTAATGAAAATCAAGCAAAAACATGGAAGAATGATGATACAAATAGAAGAAGGTTTACAGAACAAAAATCATGCTTGTATCCAAGCACCAATAGGGGTGACGAGGGTCATCTAGGCACACATAGCATGAGTATGGAGCAACACATCACAAAAAACACACACACACACAAGATCAAGAAAAGGGGCCTCCTCCTAACATTGATCAGCGAAGAGGTCATCTGCTTCCCAATCTAAATCCTCTTAAGGGGAAGGAGTATGAGCCTGCAAAGGAAAAATGTTAAGAGGAGTGTCCGAACCTCCCACAACAAGGGCTAAGGAAGAGGGCCCTTCGAGGTCCTCTCCACCGAGCTCTTGTGGAGTCAAAGTCAGTGACTTAGCAAAGATCATTGATAAGACCAGAACTTCATCCATGGAATTAAACATGCACACCATAGGGGTGCCATGTCTAGGTTCAGTGGATGGGACAAGCTACGCCCAAGGTCTCGCTGAATGACTCAGGAGTGGTGACGAACTCAAGGGAAGTTGGGACTAGTTCTGTCACTAGGATAGAACAAGTCAGCACAGGACCACCTTGCAAAGAAGGTGCACTCCTCTTATGTCCTTCATCACTAGAAGGACCACCCTCCACCTCTTTCTTCATTAGAGGAGATGAACTCGCCACAGACAAAGCTAGGGGTATAGAGGAAGAGGAAGAAAGAACTGTGGTAGACACAACTGAGGTATTAAACATATCCACAAGCTTTGCAAAGGGCTAGATATCCGGAATGAACATCAGCAAAGGAGGTTCCATCGAAGGAGTGATGAACACCTACAACCATCTAGGGTTAGGTGCATTCATGCTCGCAACAGAAGTTGGGAGTGGACCAAACTAGAGAGAAGTAGAAGGAAGGGAGGAAGAAGACACTATAGGAGGTCCTGAAGTAGGGGTGAGTGTTTCTTTCTCCTTTCTTTCTGAGGCAGCCTACTTGGCCAAGAGAGCCTTTTGTCAGTGCTTTCATTCACATGCAAGGTAGTTTCTACGACTCTTAGAGTTAGAGGTCAGAGTTTGCAAAGGAGCAAAGGGTTCTTGCTCAACCATAGGAATGTCCACCATGGATGTTTCAGGTGGAGGAATAGGTTGAGGAGTGACAAGAGGAGTCAACTCGAGAGCATCGACAGTGGGCCTCCTTTCACTCACTGCCTTGGGAGCAGGAGTGGTAGGAGGCCATGGATCGAATTCTCTATGAGAACCTTTCTTTCTACCATATAAATAGTACCACAGTCTATGATATTCATAGGGAGGTATACGATCCTAACCTTGGGCCTACACCAAGGAGGGATCATCAAAATCAGTGGGTAGCCACTGGGCTTGCTCATCTAGTACTCCTCCTAGGAAAGGGGAGAGGACGAGGTAGTCTAGAGAAAAATCACCTTTTCTTTGCCTTTGCGAGAAGGAGAGGGAGCCAGCGTGGACTTCTCCTTCTCTTTCAGAGAAGGAATAGTAGTTGGTATGAGCTTCTTCTTCTCTTCTCAGGAAGAGTGGGTGACCAGTTGTTTAGTCACAGGAAGGGTTAGCTTTGGTTGTCTTGTGACGCCAGCTTTATACTTTCTATAATTCTTGTAAAGCAGGTTTGTTCTTGGAGGAAGTGCACCAACTAGGGAGGTCCAAAAGTGGTCTAATGAGTATCCACCATGAGACACCAAGGGCTAATATCCAGTGTCATGCACTACATGCACGACACCCTCATGGGAAAACTTTAAACATTTGTGGATGATAGAGGCGATCCCATTCATGGAAGCTAACTAGGGAATGCCCAGCTTCACTTTGAACATATCCGAATCCGGGATAGAATTGGATACTATGTCGACAACCCTAGGTCCAACTACGATGGACAAAGTGATCGAGCCACAAGTTTTAAGACTCATACCATCATGTGTGCAGGTGGTAGATTTTGTTTCCTCATATTTTTCCTTTTGTAATGAATTCAATACCAATGTCTCCTTAGTGATAACATTCACGTGGCTCACGGGGTCTATCAAGACTCCTATCACAATGTTACCATTTACATGAGTGGGAATGTAGAGAGGTGAAGGTTTGTTGTTTACGGGTAAATCCTGTGATGTAAATGTAACATCCGACGAACTGGGTGTGGGTGGAACAGTGGAAGTCACTGTGACCATATTGACATAGGCCTCGAGTTGAGCAACAAAATCAGTGGGATCAATAATCATGTTAGCAAAGTGTGATAGAAATGGGTCCATGTACATCTGCAATTCACTATTAGACTTCACCACTGATTTGTTAGTGTTTTGTTTATTCCCTTCGAGATGAATGGTACCATCCTCGACGCGGTCCTGTATCTCATGATGTAGCCACATACATCGTTCGATATCATGTCCATTAACATGATGGTACTGGAAATAAGTGCTTCCATCATACCAATTAGGGTATGGTTCCTTAATAGGCTTAGGGGTCAGTAAAGTTATGATCTTATCCTTCAACAAATTTTGTAAGATGGATGTATAAGATTCTTACAACTTCCTGAACTTCCGATTGCATTTGAGGCCATTATAATGAACAACAACTACTACATTCGCAATGTCTTTGTATTTCCCAAAGATTGATGATCCCCTAAATTGAACAACCATCTATTGGTATTCTCATAAGGATGCACACAAGTGCGTGAAAGAAGGGTATTTTATAAGGGAAAACTTTTCTTGCCAAGGCCTTTGTAAGTTCCCTATGAACACCTTCTTTACATAAGAATTGAGCAGCTGATTCAAGATTTTCATTATCTCCTTGTTTACATCAGACGAGATCCAAAAAGGTCATCTTCGGCCAAATGTTTGCTTGGAACTGTCTAAGGAACTGGTTTACAAGTTGGTTGAATGAGAATAGAATTTTCAGCCAAGGAACAGTACCATTCGATTGTTGTGTCCTTGAGGGATTGGGGAAACAATTTATCCATCAACGCATCATGATGGAAGAAGTTGGTACACAAGGCGTTAAAGGAAGACATGTGTGTTTGTGGATCTCCCTTACCACCATACTTCTCAAATTTAGGGATCTCCATTCCTTGTGGGAAAGCAATGTTCAAGATGGCAACCAACAATGGGCTATGTTAGAAGAAAGGATGGAAGATAGGTTGGGTAGAGGCTTGGGAAAGGCTCACCAACTGGCTTTGCATCTTACCTATATTTTGAAGAAGAGTGTTCAGAATAGGGTCATTAGAAGATAGAGGGACAGAGGAACCTCCCCCAGAGCCACTGCGAAGTCCACCTCTAGAATTGCCACCAGTATGACTTCCACCAAAGCCACTACCAGATCCACCACCGCCAGTAGGGCCTCTACTGGAACCATTTCCATGACCTCCACCAGAACTGCCTCTGCCAGTACCACCTCCACTATTGATTCCACTGCCACTACCAAAGCCTCCACCACTTAGTCTGCCAAAACTTCCACCACTAGAGGTGATAGAAGGGGTAAAGCTAAAGCCCAAAGGGACCTTATTCACTTTGATAGTTTCACGTTGCTTAGGGATATAAGGGATACTGATAGAAGGGACCATGTCAGCCCTGTAAGTGGAAGTGGGAGGCATTGATACCCCTAACTATCTCTCATGCTCTTCGAACATGACTCCTTGTGCAAAGCTAGGGTTGCTCGAAGGAGCACATGCTTCGACAAGATTGAGGAGACTACTTAGAAGCTCTATGATTGCTTGATATTTACCCATCACATGTCTCAATTCACTAACAACCCGAGTGGCTCTAGCCATCTTCAAATTTCTTTCCAAGTGATTTTCTAGGTCACCTAGTCCTTTAGCAAGGGCAGACACATATTTTACAAGGATTTGAATGGCCACATGCTCATGCACCAATGATGGCATAGGAGACAAGGGGGAGTGGGGATGTGGTCAGTTTCATTAGTGAATCCCATCTCATTCCTTTATAACCACTCCTGTACAGCCAAACTAACGGCGAGACCAAAGAAAGGCCTATAGAGAGACCAATCGAGACCTTTGTCCTATCCATCGAAAGGTGTTGTACACTTCTCCTCATGATATACCTAGAAGTCATGGATTGGGTTGTGATGCTCATAAACCTTCACAATGCTCAAAAGAAAAACAATCAAAAAGTACCCAAGGGAAGCTTCAACACCAACGGATGAATAGGCGTTGGTTCATGTTAGGTTCACCAAAAATGTAAGAGAGGGGGACCACCGCATGCAAGACCCCAGGTCATGAAGGGTAAAGATGTGAGAGGCTGCCCTAACTTACCTCAGCTAAGTGTAATGTAAGGGAATGCAAGGCAAGAGCAATGAGGACCATGAGGCCTCTCAATTACTTTGTAGACCCTAAATGAAGGAAGGGGCTAGGCTAGTCAGTTTCCAAGTCTAACACTACGCCTCTAGGAGCTCTTTGTCTGAGGATGGAAGCACAGTCTTTGGATGATAGCGCGGCATGTTGGCATCTCTAAAGTGTGTCGGCGTCCGTATGACCAGACAATAGTAAAGACATGGTCAAACTAAGGAAAGAAAGCTAACAACCCAGCTGACTAGCTAAAGGGCCAAAATGATTGAGTAAATAAATGAAATATTCCCTAATGTTATAAAGAATAAATGCAAGTTTAAGAAGAATAAGAAGGATAGATCACCAAGGAATTCATTTTCCAGATGATCCTCCACGAAACACGTGCTCCTACACAAAACAAGAGAGGAAAATTTTGGGTGGTTGTATAGGGGCCTACCTCAGTCAGACCCCCATTTAGGTGTTTCCACCTCCACAGACAGCCAAGGAAATGATATAAAGAAAAAGTATAGTAAAGAGTAAATAAACACTACAAAGTAGTATTATGCCACTCAACCAAGTGATAGAGGAGAGGAGAGGGAAGCTTGCCACCTCCACCAAGAGCACTCAAGGCTACTTGGAGGAGAAATGAGAGTACTCAAGCCTCTACTACAATGGCGTGGTCCCAAACATGCTCTACTGAAGTGATGGAGTGAGGCTTTGTTGTAATGGAATGCTTGGATGCTTGGAATGAGCTTGTGGAGTGAATGTGAGAGTCCCAAAATGAAAGCTTGATGTGATGAAGAGTTGTGTAGAAGTTGTGAAGAGTTGGATTGAATGTTCAAGGGATAAATTTAAAGAAAGAGTGGAAGAAAATGACCATATTCAGGTTAGTTGGCTGAAGGGGGTGTTACAACTTCACCTCCAATGAGAAGAGTAATGCCTTTGTAGGTTCAGCCATATAAATCTACCAGGGATGTAAGCACGCTGCACATATGTCTACACATTGCATGGGAATCCCTGACAAAAAAACCTCTATCGACACTCAAAACAGGTGCCAAGTGGGATGCAAGCAACGAGCTTAGGTGTAATTAAGCCTCTGAACTTGGTTTTCTAAGGTGGATAAAGGAATAAAGGGGATTTGCATAGGGGATGCAAATTCACTCTTATACAAAAGAAAATGTATATTAGAAGAGATGAAGAAAATTTGGGAAAGTTTGATGCAAGGTCTGATGAAGGAATATTCGTTGGATATTTTACTAAAATAAAGGCCTATCGGTGCTACAAAAAGAGATTAAAAAATATTGTTGAGAGTGCTAGTGTTAAGGTTGATGAAGATTTTTAGAACTCACTGGTGATAGATGGATATGAATCAGATGAGCCTAATTTTAGAGAAAAAGAAAAAGCTAAGGAAAGGGAAGTACAGTTCGAAGAAGAGGAAGAAGATCCAAAAAAGACCCCTAGAACCCCTAAATATGTGCAGAGGAATCATTCTAAAGAGCAGATCATTGGAGAGAAAATTAGAAGAAGGAAAGTTGTTGAAGAAGAGGTAAATAAGTGTTTAGTTTATGAATTTGAACCTAAAAAAATGATTTAATCATGCAAGGATGAACATTAGATGAAGGTTATGGAAGAAGAACTACTACAGATTGAGAAAATCCAAACTTGGGAACTTGTCCCAAGACCTGCAAACAAAAATATAATTGGATCTAAGTGGGTGTTTGAAACAATCTGAATGAGAATAGAGAAGTGTTAAGAAACAAATCAAGGCTTATGTGTTAGGGCTACTCACAATTTGAAGGAATAGATTTTGAAGACTCCAGTGGAAAGAATAGAAGCTATTAAGGTGCTTTTGGATTTTGCAACACACAAGTATTTTAAATTTTATCAAATGGATGTAAAGTCTGATTTCTTGAATGGAGAATTGGAAAAATAAGTATACATGGAACAACCAGAAGGATTTCAGTTATCATACAAAACAAATACAGTCTACACATTGAAGAATACATTATATGGACTGAAGCAAGCTCCTAGATATTGGTATGGAGGTTGGATAAGTATTTGATACAACAAGGAATCAACAAAGGTACCACAAATAGTAATCTTTACATCAAATTTGAAAAAGATCAAATCTTGATTGTAGTTGTGTATGTTGATGACATAAGTTTTGGAGGCAATGAATCTATGTGCAAGAAGTTTGAAGAATAGATGCAAAACAAGTTTGAGATATCTATGTTTGGGGAGATGAATTTATTCCTTGGGATGCAAATTAATCAAATAAACAAATGTATATTCATTTCACAATCAAATTATGTCAAAGAAATGTTAAAGAAGTTTGGAATGGAAGATTCCAATCTGGTATGTACTCCTATGGTTGCTGGTTGCAAACCAAGCAAGAATGATGAATCTCCCAAGGTTGATCAGAGCAAGTAAAGATCAATGATTGGTGGACTGATATATCTAATTACTACTAGATCAGATATCATGCATGTAGTTTGTCTTGTGGCTAGATTTCAAGAAGATCCTAGAGAATCACATGTTGCAATAGTAAAGAGGATATTTAGATACTTAAAGGGCACTTTGGATCATGGCTTGTGGTATCCAAAGGATACTAACTTCACTTTGAGTGCTTATAAAAAATAGATTGGGTTAGTTGTGTTGATGACATGAAAATTATAATTGGTGGTGCATTATTTCTTGGATGTAGATCAATACCATGGCTAAGTAAGAAATAGGATTCAATTTCTTTATTTGATGTAGAGGCTGAGTACATTGCAGCAACATCTTACTACACACAAGTATTGTGGATGAGGCAAACATTGAAGGATATCAAAGTGGTGTATGATGAACCTATTTCTACCTTTTGTGACAATACAAGTGCAATAAACATTTCAATTTGATATCACTTTCTGAGAGAGAAGGTTGTGGAGAATGAAGTGAAGCTTGAATATGTGCCTACAAAGGATCAGATTGGAGATATAATTACTAAGGATCTTCATAAGGATACTTTTAAGTATCTCTAGGAGAAGTTGGGGGTTATTGTCCCTCCTTCTTTGAACTAGATGGATAAGGAGATGCATCAGTCTAGTGGATCTCAAGATTCATTCTCTATTTTGGATTGATGTTGACGGCTACCTCTTAGGGGGAGTAGGTAGTGGCATTACTAATTTTTGAAGAAAAAAGAGTGTGTGTTGTCTTTGAGTAGTGGTAGTTGATTTTGTATAGTTTGGTGTGTGCTCCTAAGGGGGGTATTCAAAGCAGTAAAGAAAAGGTGTTGCAGAGTAGTAATAAGTAGGTTGTTTGATGTCAAAGGAAGAAAATAAAAACTGTAAATATTAAGTCATTTTCCATTGATGTCAAAGGAGGAGAGAGAAACATGTGAAAATAATAAGGGGGAGAGAAATTCATGTAGGGAGAGAGAAAAATTAAAGAGAAACAAGCTACAAAGGGAGAGAGAATAATGTGCAAAAATAAGTTATCCAGGAGAAGAAGTAATATGAAAAGTTGGAGTGTGTTGGTATTCAGATTTGTTGTTTTTTTGATGGTTTTTCACATTATGTGTTGTCATCAATGAAAAAGGGGGATATTATTGCAAGTATGAGTAGTTGGTGTTGTCATTGCTATCAAAAAGTTCATGTTGTCAATAATTTCTATTGAGATTGTTGTAAGAGTGTGAGCAATTGATGCCTTGATTAGTTGCATTATGTTATCATTAGTAATGCTATTGGTGTCAACCTCTAGTCTTTCTTTGATAATATTATATATATGGTTTTAGAAGTATTGAAGATGATGAGGATGTGTCTCTGGTGCTTTTTTTTCAAGTGCTTTTGAGAAAATTTGATAGATAGAGGAAATAATGTGTTACAATGGTGTTTTGGGTGACAGAGTTGTGTTTTGGTTTTGCTCCACAATTTTTCTAGGTTGAAGATCTGCTTGTGCAATTCAGATATTTTGATTAGAGGTGTTCAAAGGTGTTATATTCAAGAGTTGGTGTGTTGGATCATTGTACAAAAGAAGTTGTGTTCACCAGTGTGTGAATTGTGCACTGAAGAGGTATCTAGGAGAAATGTCTTCGCTCTGCATTTCTCCACAAAGTGGTTTTAGGTCTTGTAATTCTTAAAGTGTGTTGTTAGTGTTGGTATCTTTTTCCATTAAAGATGGTTTGAGGTTTGGTACTTCAGAAGTTAGTTTTTCAAGTAACTATGTATGACAAATTTTTTTGAGTGTACTGGGTGTGTACATTCTTTAGGTGGAAGTTGTTGCAAAATATTTTATTGGATTTCAGGGTGTTTGAAGAATATTCTAGATCATGTTAAATCATGGTGTGAGGTTTTCAAGTCATCCTTGGGTTTGAGGAAGCATGTACTTAAAATTTTAATGGTGTTTGCATGGGTAACTATCAACCTGGTGTTTACACTACATGCGATGGTTAATTACTATTTTTAGTAGTGTGTGGTTGATTTTTCTCCCAATTAAGATTTGATGTGGTCTACTTTCACTTCTATCCACCATGGAAGTGTTTTGGTGTCAACCTAGTTTGAATTTGCACATTTGAGGTGCATAGCCGACCTTGGAGATGGTTTCAAGGTTGAAGTTAGTATAAGTATGAGTTGAGTTGTCTAAGGATGCTAAGATAGATGTATGAGATGTGAATGATTCAAAGTGCAATGCCAACTTTCATGTGTTAGTTTATTGGATGTAGTGAGTAGAAGGTGGCTACAATTCTTCAATCAGACTATGAAGGTGTTGATATCATTATGGTGGATTATTTGTTGCATTGATATGCTTTTCTCTGTGTAACATTTCTTTTCTATCTTCTTTTCTATTTTGGTAGTGAGCCTTTCTTCTTTGGGTAGTGATCCATCCAGTAGTGAGCCCTATTGTATTCGGTGTTGATATTACTTATATTGTGAGCTAATCCTCAATGTGGTTTTTCCCTTCTGAGGTTTTCCACATAAATTTGTTGTTCTCTTATGTATGGTGTTAAGTTGTTTTAGTTTTTTTTATTTTCTTTTTATGACAATTCATCATAACAAAATTAAGGGTTTAATAAATGAATGTGGATCTGAATGTTAATGAGGGTTTTGAATTACAACTGATTCACCCCCTCTTAGTCATCTTATGTATTTAACAACCTCAAGCAAGATATTACTAAGGGATAACTCAACTATACACTTATTTTTAATTTTTGATAAGAAAAAAAAATCTTCACATGATTTAATAGGTTATACTAGTTGAGGCCAAAAGTAATCTAGCAAAAATTCTCCACAAGAGGCCAAAGGTTTAGATCTACTATGGTGTATAGTATGTATATTTTCTTCAAATGGGAATTTAAGAAATTTGTGAATAACCAATGGGGCCACCTTCATTGAGATTATCCATGGATGAACTAGATTCACATGAAACTGGTTTGGCATAGGGATTATTGTAAATGAAACATCTAAATGTTTAGGTCCAACCTTTTCTGGGAGAGTTATGAAACCAATCATAGGGTGAATAAAACCATCACGAGCTTTGAAGAATTATTTTGATTGTTCATATTTTTCTTTATATAGTTCATGCACATCTAAGAATTCTTCATTAATCATATTTACTTCACATATGGGATCAATGAGTATTCCCCTTGTAGGTTTATCATTGGTTCTACCCGTGATATAAAGAGGACCATCAAGTGTATTTATAGAAGCATCCATATGCATGAAAGTGATGTTAGGAAAAATATTTGTTTGACCCTTACGAGGTTGAACTTCAGTTGTGCTTACAACGTTGGATAAATTATTATCATCTTCTTCATTATCACTATATTGGACAAAGTTTGTTGAATGACTTGGCGATGTGATTGTAAATATTTGGAAGTTTTGGTTTGGTGGTGAAATCGATTTATTTACTTTATCATTGAAACCAACCAACTTGAGTTGATTAAAATTGATGGGGTCTTAAACCTAGTGCTTAAGATGCATACATCTTTTCGTATTGGGTTGAGGTGCATAATGATATTGAAATATTTTTTTTTGTGTTAAAACTCAGTGGTAATGGTCTAGTTGTATCAATATGCATAATTGGAGGAAGTTAAATCATATTATTATTTAGCAACTACAACATGATTGAATGGAGAGAATTGAGAAATTTTGAAAATTACCTATCTCTTGGCCTAAATTGATATGATGTTGTGGTTGTGGCAACAACTTGCATTTCAATGTTATTAGTAGCTTGAGGATTGTTTATCTTGATGAAATTTTTGTTTTTCTTTTTAAATGATTGATATTTTTTTGAGGTATGACTTCACATTGACCAATAGGATCCAATGAAGGTGTACCTTCATATTGACTAACTAATATCTGATAATCACAATGGGAGATACACAAATTTGTAAATGATGGATATTTCATCAATGGTATCTTATCTCTAATATTAGGTTGTAAGTTTCCTATGAGAACCCTTTGAATGTTAGCATTTAGAAGACTATAGGATATTTGTGAGTAAAGATCTCGATATCATCCTATAAATTCAACCAC
Organism: Sequoia sempervirens; assembly: GCA_007258455.2. Lineage (NCBI taxonomy): Eukaryota > Viridiplantae > Streptophyta > Pinopsida > Cupressales > Cupressaceae > Sequoia > Sequoia sempervirens. The sequence continues at coordinate 17,138,336 of VDFB02086081.1, read as the reverse complement.
CTTCTCTTTAGGTCCTTGTTTACAATGAACTAAATCCCTTTTCTTGAAAGTGTTGAATGAATTTGTTAACTAATTGTGTAAATGATACTATTGAGTTATTTGGAAAAGAAAAAAAACCAATCCAAGGTGATATCTTTCAATGATCTAGGAAAGAGTTTTTCTAAGATTTCATCTTCAAAAATGAAGTCACTACACAAGCCAGTAAAAGTTGGCACATGGTTATTAGGATCTCATTTACCATTATACTTTTCAAAGCCAGGTATTTTGATGTTTTGTGGTATGGGCATCTTTAGGATGGAAAATGATAATGGACTACATATGTCAGATGATTACCATTGGATTGAATTTGGTTTAATTTTGGAATTTATTGTTCTAATGATGACATGTTTTGAAAAAGTTAGTTTATCACAAGGTCATTTAGTGACATGTTTTGGGAATATGTTGAGTATGGTGAACTATTATGAATGATTGGTGGGCTATTATTTTTCATGTTTGGGAGGGGTGAGGAATATGGAGGTGTTATAGGTGAAGGGAAAAATCTATTAGGATTCCAACTAGATAGCCCTAAGCTTGAGTTTAAAACCTTGCTATATTGTGTTTTTGATGCTATGACTGGAAGTGTAAAGGTGGGAATAGAAGGCATTGTTGTAGGAGAGGAATTTTTTTTCTAATTGGTTTTGAGTGTTCTTCAAGGATTGAGTGCAACTAGCCACTGTAAGAATGTTTGCATCTACTATATGAGCTAGGCTACATAAAACTTATATCCCTTTTGAATCATTGATCAACTTCCTCAGGTTATCCAAAAGAGGAACCATTTCTCCAGCTAAAGTCTCAGTACTTAAGAATTTTTGAAGTCCTTCTAAGTCTTTGTCTAATTATTTGAGTTTTTCTTCAAGGATATGTGCAAAAACAACCTCCAAGTCCACATAAATGTTAAGTTGTGATGAATACATAGGTAATTTTAGGTTAGGAAGGGAATCAAAGATGGAATGAGTGAAATCAATACCTTGGGTGAAAGAATAATAAGGCTCAGACTCAACTTTGGTTGTGATTGCAACACAACAATCCATAAGTCTAAAATTATGTCTCATGGTGGTATTAGCTATGTGACACCAGGTCGTGAAGCTCATAAATTTGTTATGAGGTTCAAAAAACTTTAGTGCTCATACAATGAAGGGAAAACGCATCATAGTCATAGAAACTAAAATAATTTACAAATACAAAAAACATAATTGCACAAAAATCATAGAGACAAAACTGTGATCCAAATTTTGGCTAAAATTAACTAGAAAAGGGCATTGGCACCCCAGACAAGAGATGTTAAATTTTGATAATTTTAAAAATTGGAAATGAGCTATAGTGTTTGAGGATCCTAATTTGCAGAGGTTCATGTTTGGCAACAGTCAAATTTACAGAAATGCAAAAATCCCAATTTTGTTGTGTAATACATAATTATGCATGAAATTTTATATTTTTGAATTAATTTAGTATGTTCCAAATGCAATTTTCAAATTCTAAAATGTAATAATTTATTGAGCCTAGTTTGACAAATCTGAAAATTGAAACTTTTGTATCTTTTGAAATGACAAATACCATGTAAATATCCACTTTTTCAATTTCTTTCAACAAAAGATTCATGAATAAATGACAACTTCAAACATTCTTATATTGTATTCAAACCTTAACATGACTTAATTAAGATTTCAAAAGGTTTTAAAGTGAAAAAATGTTAGGTTCACCAAAATGTGATGTGGAAAAAGGGGATCTAGGGTCTAAATCACACCTTCTCCTATATCACAATGGAAGGAACCAAAAATAGTTACAACACCCACTTGGCTATTAACCTCAATGGAAGAGCCAGAATGGTGTATCAAGGTTTTGGTTATTTCTTTGGGGGATGATTTTATATTGATTAATTGATTTTTAATTGACTTAATTTGACAATTCAAAAATGTACCTAGGTCAACTATGAAAATATAGAAAACTATTATGATTTGAGAGGAAAAGAGAATAAAAAACCAAAACCAGAGTATAGAGCAGAAAAGTGCAGCCATAAAGGAACTTGGCATGTAAATTTAATCTTGATTTAGTTTCATAGGGACGTTAATTCCCTAGACCTAACAATGTAGACCTTTAAAAATATAATTGAGATCTCAGTTGGTCCTTGTTTGTAGGCTCTTCCTTTCTATACTTAGTGTTAGAACTTCATCTATCACTGATAAATTTCACTTTCCCTAATTATTTGACTTGTAAGGATTGAATGCTTGAATGAGAAATTAGGTCTTCAATCCTTTCCCAATTCACTTTAGATCTATAACCTACACAAAAGGAAGAGGGGAAAGGGTTGTGTTGTATAGGGGCTTGCCTAAGTCAAACCTTATTTTGTTATTTCTACCTCCATGATGGCTATGATGATATGAAAACAGTGCTTACCCTAGAGTAGAGGCAAATGGATAAACGAATGATAAATTGAAAAAAGTGTTGTAACTTACCACTTAGATCTACCTTCCTTGATGGAATTAAGTCATTGTACTCATCACTTTCAAGGAGAGTTGGTTCCTTGATTTGAAGTCCTACAAGTGTTAGTACGCACAAAACAAATGGACATGAAACATTAAAAAACTCATATGAAAACTTGATGCATTGCTAACATGATGCTTGACTTAAATAATGTAATAATTTTGCTAATTCTTCCCTTGACTACTTTTTAGGATGATCAATTGTCACTAAGAAATTATAGGATTTCAATGGTGAAAATACTTGTATTTATATGCAATTATTTAATTTTCTACAAATTGATTACCAACAACCGACAACTAAATTTAAATTTCTAAATGTTAAAATTATGATGTACCAACATATTTGAATTGAGGCCAAAATCGATTGTAGAGGGGAACTATCATTGTAGTTCATATTATTTGGGGCCTTGAGTGTCGTTAAATAATTATTAATTGATAATTCCTAATTCAACTATGATTTTCCAAATACTATCATAAAATGGGAAAATTAAAAGAATAATTAGGTCTAGGCACATATAGGGGAGATAAACCTAATGTGAAATTGTCAAGGGTGACAAATTATGATGCTACACTCCTCTCCACATCATCATCCCCAATCAATATTTTCCTTCATCTTTCATTTCTCCCTCCATGTTAAGGTCCTACATCCATTCCTCAATCCAAATTTTTACATCTTTGTTTGGTGGCCCCGATTGTCTTTGGGTGGCATTGTCCTATGCTTGGGTGATCCTATTCTACTTATTATTTTATCCAAAATCCACGTATCTCTATTTAGGTTACCTTGTATTCTATTTGGTTGGCCCTATCTATGTTTGGGCAGCCATGTACCCTATTTTGGTAGCCTTGTAAAAGTCGAAATTGAGCCCAAAATTTCACCACCTCTATTTAGGAAATCTTGTTCATAATTTGGAAGCCATGTAGTATTCTTGGATATTTCTATTATGCTCATCCCCAAGCCGAAAATTTAATCTTAATCTATTGTTTGATGGTCTTGTCTCCAAATAGGCAAGTTTGTATTGTCTTTCAACAATTTTGTTTCCCCATATTAAAACCAAAGACAAGTCTAGGTCAAAACACAGTCATAGTTCCCTAAAAACTTAGGAAACAAGAAAACACCCTCCATCTAACATCTTCAGACAAAAAATTAACATATTTCATATATACAAAATTGAAAATTTCAATAAAGCTTATTGATTTTGGTACCCCAACTTTGTGGGATCATAACTTCTAGTCCATTGGGTGAAACTTGAACTTCTATATATTTCTATAAATATCTCCAATAGAACTAGTTTTTGTTTCTTGGAATTTAACCTATGAAATCCATTCTAAGAAAGCGATAAAAGTCCTAAGGCTATATTCCACTCTGAATACCTCTTAAAATATGATTTCTTAAAACATAGAAAATACCCAAAATAAAATAAAATTAGTATCTTCCATCATTGACTCTACATATGCTACCCAACTACTCTTAGATTGATACAAAATCATCTAATCTAAGCTTAATCTAAATTTTAATTTGAGTGTAATACATATCCAAATATGAGCTTAATCCAAATCCAAATATGAGGTTAATCCAAATCATAATTTAAGCTTAATCCAAATCCTAATCTAAGATTTAGTAATTTAACACTAGATATTTTGATATCAAAACAATATTAAGATATATTCTTCCAATTTCTTCTAATCCATTCCAATTCTACTCCAATTATCTCTTCCCATCCAATCTTATCCTTCATTCTCATCTCAATCATCAAATGAACATCATGGTTATATTTTTTATGAGTCACCTCATCATATCTATCCCTAAAATATACTCCATCTTGATGATGATGATGATGATAGTCTTGTTGATCAAGATGAGTATACAATTATCCCTTTGATGTCATCATTTATGGTAAGTTTTCCCTAAGTTTCCACCATTCATCCATTCCTTTTGACCAAGTAATAGTTAGCACAAGCTATTCCATCACACCTCCACACATATATATTGGTCATCATTATGATATATTTGATAAGGGAACTCCATCTTATATCCCATCCATATCTTCCTCTTATCCCTCACTGATGTATTCCTCTCATCCATCATCCATACCTACATATTCTCCCCTAGTCATAGCCCAACCTCCATCTTTGAAAAACATAACCATCACCTCCACCCACAATCTAAATCCATTATCCTACAATCCTCAAATCCATAATCCTAATCCTCCAAGCAATAATCATAATTCACCAATCCATAATATTAATTGTCTATCTAAACCTAACCCTCCATCAAAGCCTAAACAATAAAAATATTTGTCTCTATAATTTCACCAAAGAATCCTAGCAAATAAACCATCACAAAATTCACACCCCAAAGTTGTGGATTTATGTCACTGCACTAAACTATCTAAGGTCATCATTGATGATTCACTTTTCCATCCAATACATATCATTCCTCTTCCAACTCTTAACACCATCTAAACCATTAGAACATTACAACCCATAAAAACCATTCCACTTCAACCCCAATCTCTTACTCCTAGAATTGTCCAACCTAAATTCCCATCTCCTCCTCATAACATTATCCAAACTAAATCTGATGAACCTCATGAATATTCCACCCCTCCATTAATCCAATTTGAGGAGTCTATCCAATAATCCTCCCCAACCACATCTCTCATACAAATGAAAAAATGTTAGGATCATGTTCCAAAGAGTATCAATACACACCCTCATCTAAATGAAGATCCTACCACCTCACCTAATCCCTTTGATGATACCTTATCATAGCCTCATCCAAATAAATATCCTACCACCCCACCTAATCCCTCTCATGATCCCTTATCATCCCCTCATACAAATCAAGATTCTAGTACCACACCTAATTCCTCTCATGATCCCTTATCATCCCCTCATCCAAATCAAGATCCCAACATACCATATCATGCATCTCATGATCCCTTCTCTCCTCTTTTCCAAACCATTCCAAAACCATTACCTTATCCTCTTAGTCATATTACCTTCACCCATGGTGGTTCTCTCACTACATAAGAAAAAAAATATCCAACATCCATCCTCCTCCACCTATTGATGCACTTGCATTTTTCTTCCATAATAGCAAACATACGACTATACAAAAAAAATCTCAAGAACATTAACTATCAAGGAAAATTCTTAGTCTTTCATGAGAAAGGTATCTTGGATCCCATTTATGTTAGAGAAAATCCACATTGACAAGGCCTTGGGTACATATCTCAAGGATCAAAATCCAAAAACATTAGTACAAAATTTGTGAAACCTAAGAGAGATTAGATCCAAAAACTAGAATAGGTACCTCCCACCCTTCCTAAAAAAATATCAGCATCCACTTTCCTCCATCATACAAACTTTAAATCATTATTACTATCTATCCTTTATCCTATAAATCCATTTTAGGTCCTTATGTCACAAAATTCACCATCATATACCCTCTACCTACTAAATCCATTTTGATCCCTTATATCCCACAACCCTTCCTCCATCTAATCCTACTCATGCCCTCATCCACCAATCCCCTATTTGTATCACCCATAATAAATATCCCACTCCCATAATCCCAAATCATGATACAAAAGCTACACTGCCATGAATTTCATCCAACACCCTTCTTCCATATACCCTATATAAAATCCTATCTCTATCACTCCATTCATATTCCATACACATCATTCATCTCCTCACACCCATATCATTGCTATTGGAAGCAATTTGGTTGCCAAATAAAAAGCATATAAATTCAAAAATCACCATAATATAAAAGACATCAATCAACGTGCCCATACAAAAGGACACACTTAAACAAAGAAAAATATGGTCCAAATGTTAATTCAATCCCAAAGGCCACAAATACCTATTAAAGAAAACACAAATTATGAGAAATATACATGTTATATTATCATTTTTTTTTGGAAATTAAATCTCTATCCAAATATGACTTCAATGTATGAAATACAAGGCTTGGACTAAAAAATATGAAAATATGAAACTTATATGCAAATATAAAAATTAATTTTGCTTAATATGGAATTACCATGATTAGATCCATCTTCTTTATTATGTTAAAAATCAACCAACATAACATTCTTATAAACACTACTTTATGTGAATTTATAATAGAAATATATAAAGAATAAAATCACCATAACATAGTAGTAATGAGGTAAAAATTAACAACACAAGAGCATCACATAACATAGGGTTTACATGGAGAAACCTTGTAGGAAAAAACTCCACCAAGAAGAGAGGCCAAGTATGCATTATCTTCAAATAAATGAGATTACAATACAAATACTTCCATTCCCCTCTTTACCTCCACCATGGAAGCACCTATTCACCTATGAACAACCTCTTTATACCTCAACCTATCCTTGTTCTTGCAATTAAACTCTACATTTAACTATTTCTCATAGTTTCTAAATCCAAGAAGTTGATTTTATAGACTTGTGAAGACATCTAATGCACCAAACATGGTGCCCAAAGATGACCCTTCATTCCAAACATCCCCAACCCTTGGAATGCCACCTGAAAATGAAAAAGGTCACCATTTTCACTCTAATATTTTCCCTCCAACTTAGTTTCCAAAACATGGAAGATAAGAATTACATTAAATATAATAAATGATGAAATAAAAATAGACACACATTGCTTCTTTCTAAGAACCCACTTGGATAATACCAAAAACCACTCATTTTTTCTTTTCCTTATCTTTTATTATCCCATTCTAGGCATCCACAAGGAGGGAAAACAATATTAAATATTTAGGTCCATATCTCACCTTTACCATTACTATTGGAACCCATCACTCCTTATGAATGTAATAAAATAATGGTGAAAATAAATATTATAAAATATTTTCCCAATTCACCCTAAGTGTCTAGAGACACTTTTCAAGGATATTGGAACTGTACAATATGACATAGGATTTACAAGGTATATGACACATTAATCCTAATATTCTCCCACTTGACATCATACATTGTAAATACACCCATAATAATCACAAAAAAAATGAAAAAAAATCCCTTAGCCTAGCATGTACCATCTGAATATTCACCATGCTCTCATGATCCAAAAAGATACCTACAAAAGTAACCATGATAACCACCATCAAGCCAAAAAAATCCTTACATCCTCCAACATGCCACCTATGGAAGAAAAGAAACATTCCAATGTGAAACATATCAACTATTATTGTAACCTACAACAATCTTTACATGAACACAACCATCAAATTCAAATGATAGCAAAGGATGTGAGAAGTTTCCTTACTCATACCAGAGCTTGAATAACAACCATAGAAAATTGCAACCCATCCAAGCTAACCATACCTCAAGATAGAGCATACCATCATAGATAAAAATTCATGAAATCAACATACCAAATCCAAATCTGCAAACAAGTCTCTATATATCCATCCTCCCATCTCAAATGTTACATACCAATGTACAAATGACCACACAAAAGGCCAAATAACAAAGTATCCATCAACAATAAAACAATCTCATGGATATAGAAAATCCACATCTAATTTATTCCACTACAATCAAATTAGTGGTCATTCCACATGACTGCATAAATCATATATCCAAATCTAATGAAACATGGAAACTCATCATCACATTAGTAACTAGCAAACTAAGATATCAAAAAAGATAACTACACATATATCCAAAAACTCCCACTACATGAGTAATGTTAAATCTAAAAATAGATCAAGGCATACCAAGTCTATCTATAGTAATTCACATAGAGGATGTGGCTAATTCCTCTATTACATAGTATTAAGAAAACATACAATGATATGAAAATATTGCAAACAAATATGTTGCAATACCTCTCTCACCACTAGTCTCCTTAGCTCTCCCAATTTCTTCACACTCAAACATGTGAATACAAACATCCAAGAAGAATACCATGACCAAAGAGAGAACATACAAACAAAACCATATCCTTCTTCCATACTAATATGTACCAAGCTGTATAATGTAAGATCATCTTCACCATTCCCAAATCAAAAGGATAATAACATCTAACATTCAAATAAAATGAAAACATGGTAGAAATAGATGTAAACCTCTTGTATCAAAGGTCAATCAAACCAACCAACCATTCCCACAACAAAGGGATTATGCCTAAAACCACAAATCATTTCTTGTACCTCTCCAAATAAGTCCTCAGAACTAAACCAATATCTCAAGACCAAAACAAGGAGAACAACAAAAATCCATAAACCATGCATCTTATTCTTAAGAATTATTTATAATGCTTATATTCAAGACTAACTCGTATGAGAAGACAAGATACAAAATAAAGAATGCATCTAATAATCGGGCAGGAAATATGTATTAGATCATTCATATAATGAGTAGATAGAGATTGGAATACAATATTTTCTTGTTCACAAAACACCAAGCAATGCCAATCTTCTCTTTAGGTCCATAATGGATTCACATCTATAACTAGGTGTAGGATCCCCGGTCTTTTTGATGAAATCCTCATCAAAGAGTAACCATCTCTACATATGATCCCATAAATAAGAGATCTCTTAGCCTCACCCAAGTCTCTCTAGTATACATTAGAATCCACTAATCAATCCATCCAACTTAAAATGAAACCTTGTAAAATCATGAAGCTCCAAGAAAATTATTAATACCCAAAACCAAAGAGAACAAGCAAGACCATTGTCAAAATTTCAACAATATAATCTAGAACATATCATAACATCATGATTTAACATCCCCTCCTAGGAGATCACATAAAAATAACCATCCATCATCAAATGATGAATTGAAATCACTCCCAAAGCTTCCACTGAATAGTGTAATCAAGTTCTCTAGGCATTGTGATAACCATCTCCCAATTGAAGATCCTTCATGGCCATAACACAATTGTTGTCAAAATTTTGGGACCCCCCCCTACTTTTTTGAACTGGTGCCCCATGGTAAATTTTGGCTAATTCTTTGTTGGCTGGGGTTTTTCTAAGTGTTTATAACTCACCAGTGTTTTGGTTACTTAGTCTAACTCCTCACTTAACTGTCACAGTTCTTTCCTTTGTTGTCTTTAACTCGAGTGGTATTTTGTGTTTTTGTTACAACTCATCATATGCTTCAAAGTTCCTCTTTCCAAGTTTGGGTGGAACATACCCAAGGTTCATGAACTTATCAACAATACTGTTGATAACCTTTTCCAAGTCTTTTCAAAGCTAAGTGCAAACCTAAGCACTCCTTATAACTATGGCGGTGATTTGTATAGTTTTGCAAAGTTCCTATTTTACCGCCAAAATGTGTTTTAAGGGGGGATTAAGTGATTAACATAAAAAGTATCATTCAATAGTGTAAATGAAAGCCATTAGAATTAAATAAAGAAAATTTCATTCATATGAAACAAAATTGAAATTTGAGGCAAGATAGAATGAATCATGATACATAGAATCAACACTAGGAGTACCAAAATGCTATATTTTATTATATATATAATATGGGTATTGTTGGAAATACAAAATTTCTATTGATTACATAGAAAAAATAGAAGCTACATAATATAAAAATGGAAATTTATTTGCAGGCACAAAGGGTAAACATCAACACACCAAGTGCCTATGTGACTACTTGAAGATGCTCTATTTGAGTAGGTGAGAGAAGGTGCTCGTGTGTTTGCAAAAATTGAGCGAATGAATCCATGTTGTTTCTCACAAGTCTCGCATGCAAAAGAGTCACCACTTCCTCTAGTTCTCATTCTGAGGAATTGAAGCAATGCAAATGTCATCACCTATCAAACCACTTCACAGATAGCTTTCGAGGTCAGTGATAGCTACATTCACCCGGTGAAGGAACTTTGGTCTCACTAAACACTCTGTTGCTCACATTCCCCAATCATGGCTACCAGAAGTACACATTATGGTGTACATGAAATACTCTAGTAGTGTTAAATTGTGTACTTGAACCTAATTTAGAAAAGTATCTCCTAATATATTGCACAACACTTCCTCCTTATTCTCACTTTCCACCGTGAAGACTTCCTTTAACTGATCAGTCAATCTCCTGAAAAGGGGACTACACTCAATCTATTCAATGGTGATGAAATCATTCATGGACACACCATTACTTTGAGCACTAGCCATGTTTGATACAGTAGGATGGCGAAGCGAGGTTGTTCCTATGGAATTTATAGAAGGTTGGCGATAAATGTTAATTAAGAACAATTAAAGATGATAGGATGGTGATGTAGTCTGAATTAATGGTGATACAATAGGAATTTAAGTTACATTCCCAATTGATTTCTCAATAGGATAGCATGCACGCGTGACAATTGTTCAATCCTCAATTGGTGATGTTTATGATCAATGGCCACGAGGTGGGAGTTAGATCAAGAAGTGCTCAAGAATAGTTCACAGTGTTTTCATTGGTGATGTAATCATGATCATTATTTATTATTTCCTAGGAACCAATTTTCAAGATAGACAGTTATGTGGCAAGAAAACATTGCTGCAACCAATTGGTATTCGTCAAGAAGGGAATTGAGTCCCTATATCTAGATGGGGAGACTCTTTGTTAGGGGTTCGATCTCTAGAATTACATGGTGTTGTAGTGAAGGGAGGAACACTTAGATTTTATTTTTAGTAGTTTATTTATGATTTTAATGACTGATAATATGTGTGTTATTGGTAGGATGTAATGTTGATTGTGCTGACCTATGAGTCATGTATAATATAGGATACATTTTCTGTGTGAGATTTATTCTGCTGCAATTATTTCCTATATTACAATTATGAAATATTTCATCCATGCTTAATCTATCTTTTGTAATTAGTTGAATGCAATTTGTGAGCTATTTCACTGATGATCTTTAGGATTTACTTTTGCATTAGTTACATTTTTTATGTATTAATGTTAGTTGTTGTAGACACGTAAAATATACCGATTGACATTGTGCATTTGATCCCGACTACTAACATCGTTTCATCTTGAATCATCCCTCGATCTAACCATTTAATCAAATTCCCTTATTTGATTAAATTTATCAATATTCCTCCCTTAATTAAATAAACTAGTTATTTAATTAAGTCTCTCTTTTGTTAATTAAATCAATCAATCCGATCTAATTATCCCTATTTAATTAAATAATTAATTTTATTTGATAAAATCTCTAAAGTCTATCTATTAAATTAAATAAATTAAAACATTATTTGATTTAATCTAACACCATCTCTTTTAATTAAATAAATCAAAATCTTTATTTAATTAATCTCTTATCATATTCCTCCCTTATTTGATTTAAATAAATCCATAAATTTGAGTCAAATAGGTCATATCATCTAATCTCTCATTAAATTAATTAGCCCTTTATTAATTTAATCTCCTATCATGTCCCATCCTCTAGATTTTGCAAGTTGCACATGAAAATAGATTTAATTCATTTATTAAATCTCTATTTTCCTAACAAGGCATCTTTTGGAATATTCTCCAAGTTTGAATTCAAAAAATTCCAAGTCAACATGTACATCCAACAAGGCAATAAATTCATCTTACATGTCCTTTGTCTTGAGCCAAGTGGAATTTATTGCAATTTCCCTTCCCTCTTGCAAGTCATTTCAACAAATTCGAAATTCAAAAATATGCATTTATTGGTACAATTCTCAAATCTTGCACATCCTCCATCCATTCATAGATTGACAAGTGGCATCCTGCCATTGGATGAATGTTAGTCCCACATTGCTCAAATTTGGATATTCATCCATCTTGGCATTCTATAAATAAAGAGCTCCTATCATCATTTGATCATCCACAAATTATGCAAAGTTATTATGCTAAAATATTTAGCCATTTTCATCCATCACCATTGAGTTCTTAGCTAGGTTTTTGCAGATTTTGGCTTGGAGCTCTCATACTTCATCATCAAAGTGGATCAATCATCATCAACATATCAAGCTTTCATCTTAGGAATTGGGAAAGGGCCAATTTTTAGCTGAAATTGGCACCAATTCCCCCATGGGATCATGTGTTTTCTTTTCTAATTAGGACTAAATCTATATTTCCCTATCTTATTATGTTCTTCCTTGTTTTATTTCCTAATTTGAAGTTTGCAAATGGATTTCATGGGGAATCCTTGTTTTAGTTTGCAATCTCTTGTTTAACTTGTTTATTCTCATTGTTTTACAGGTAGTAGGATTGGGGTTCGCACATTTGGTGCTAGAAGGAGGGCTGGATATCATTCTTTATCATCTTTTCTTAAATTTTGTGTGTTTTTGCTTACACACAAAAAATCCCAACGCTGGGAGTTCAGCATTGCTATTTTGGCACTGCTGTCTCTTGAATGTCGCCATATAGCACCGCGGGAAACTCAAAGTGCGATGCTGGACTCATCCCACCAAGAAAATTTGAATTATAAACTCTGCCGCTTGATTGGTTGACTCATAGGAACTTTCAAAAAAAAAACCAAACTGCGACGTTGGGCAAAAACTGCGATGCTGGGCAAAAACTACGATGTAGTTGAGCTCACTGTCCTAACACAGAGTGACACTGACTAGTAAGCGGTGCTATGAGGGCACCGCTGAGAAATCAAACTTTGACGTAGTCACGAGTTGTGCCACTGGCAGGGAGTAAAAAGTGGAAATTAAATTTTAGCACGTGCTTTTGATTAATGATCAATTTGTCTTCTGTTTTATGCTTTTGATCTCTATATTTTCCAAAATCTAACTGGTTTTTTTTCTTGTAGGTTGGAAATCAAAAACGAAGAAAGGAGAGGCATGAAGAGGATATCTTACAAAATCAAAGTGTTTTAAAACACTTTAGTGTTTGTTTAACACTTCTTCAAGAAATTGTTATCTTTTCTTTCTTAGAACACTAATGTCATTTGGGTTTAAAAATAATCTTTCAATTTCTTCTTGCAAAGGCTAAAATGAACATTAGGAATGCAACTTACTAGATTTTGTTTCTTGGACTAACAATTGAACAAATTATCTCTCACTCATCTTTTGGTGCTTAAAAATAACTCACATTTTTCTTTGAGGATTTAAAAAGAACAAGTGCAACTTTGTTTTTGTGAGGGCTTGCTTGAACTAACATCATTGAAAAAGGACGTATGTGCTTCTCTCGCGCTTTATAGTGATCTTGAGAATCAAAAGGCCTTTTTCATGATCTTAGGTTGAGATAAAGCAATCACCTCCACACTTCAATTTGGGCTTAAAATTGAACATCTTGTGCGAGTGTGAGTAGAGGGCCTGCCTTGGGGAAAAATTACTCACCCAAGGGAATGACTCAACCGGTAACACTCTAAAGCCAAGATTATTTCCAACTGGTATATAAATGTGGGTATTGGAGAAACGCCAATATCACGTGTTTGATTCTGACAAGATGGATCTGAAAGGGGACTCTTTCCATATGGGTCAATCTCTATGAACAGAAAGTCCTTACTAAAACCCATGTGCTAGAATTTTCCAAAATCCTTTAATCTATTTGTTGGTGCAAGAACGGTCATTCTGAAGCCACCCCACACTTTTACGGTCTTTTAGTAGAAATGGAAAACATGCCATGGGAGTTTCATGATTGTTGATGCTTGGCTGCCTCGTATAAGTGAGTGTCGTGGAGGGGAGCCAGTGGGGTCAAGCATCTAACCATTCACTAAAGATAAGCATAGCTAGACGTGTCCAAGTGGGAATCCAACAAATATTGTCTTACACATCCATAAGATTGTGCTTATTCTTGGGTTACAAAATGCATTGCTTAATCGAAAACACCTTGAAAACAAACACGTAACATCATCATCCAAATTTCAAACCCTTTTGGAGACAAATACAATTGACTCGATCCATATGTTATTGCTTGCCCTTGGGATTCACATCCTTAGAGGTTCCTAAACATTGGATTACATCTCGATTTATCTACTTAAGTAAACAATAGGAAAACCCTTGCCTTAAGTTCATCGAATTTCCACATGACATATCTTGTGGGGTTTGAAGAAATTAAGACATTGGACATCTTAGTTTGAAAATTTAATCAAAGAAAGTTTTTTTGGTAAAATAAATCCATTAAGAAAAGCTAAGAAAAATGAACTTTCATGTGTGTTGAAAACTCATGATTCTTAAAAAGTCCAAAGCAAAATATCATTGATTCAAAATTCAAAAATTTATGTTCAAATGGAATCATTTCTTGGTTACAAAGGTCTATAGAAGCATTGTATGCTCTTCAATACCTAGGTCTAGAGAAACAAAGTGTCTTTTTTAGGTTCATCTTAGGATCAAAGCAAATCAAAATCTTTTCATCCATCCTTCATCCATCAAAACAAGAATCATATCATCATCACCTTTTGGAAAATCTTGGAATCATCCTTAATGCTAGGCTTTTTGGAAAAATCAAAATCATCAAAATCCTTGAGACTAAATCCTTGAAAACATTATCAAAATCACCTTTGGCTAGGTATGTGTAGATGCATCCTTTTTCATATGCTTAGTCAAAGTTATCAAAATCATCTTGTTTAGCTTAGTATATGTGGATGAATCCTTCTTCATATGTCATATGCTTAGTGAAACTATCATCTTGTTTGAATAAGTGTGGGTAGATGCATCCTTCTCCTCGCACATATTCAAATTATCATTCTTTGAAAAAATCTATCCCTTAGATCATCATCCAACATCTTAGGGTCTTTTTGTTCAAAAATCAAAAGCAATCAAAATCAAAATCAAGGACAAATCCCAAAGCCAAAATCAAATCAAAATCAAAATCTGAAACATATTTGAAAGTCCCAAAAGCCTAGTATCTCCTTCAAGATTTACCAAAATATCATAACATCCACATCATCCATCCCTTGCATCATCATAATATCAACCCTTTGATCCTCAAGATATCCTAAAAATTTCTACTTTGGGCATAAAGTAAAGATCAATCCAAAGAACTAAGAGATTCATCTCTCCTATTCTTAACAATTGATTCTTGTTTTATGGTTCAAACTAGATCTCAATACAAGAAGAGTATGAAACCCAACAAAGAAACACCCACTTCAAGTGATCTTAGCCAAAGAAACATAGAAATGAATCCCACCAAATCAAGCAATCCGTTGACCATCTCATCATCACAAAATCTGCAAGAGGAAAACCAAGGAGAGGATCTTACCTTTGGAATGTCTCACAAAGAAATAACTGAAATGCTCCAAAATTTGGAGAACCTTAAAATCATCAACATCATGATGATACTTAACCCTTCGTTATACATGCTTGAGCTAGCAAAAAAAGGGTCCAAGTTACCTTTAGATTTCAATGTGAGTACCATAGTCGAGACATCATTTCCTCCAATCTCATCCACCATTACCATCTCATCTACACCCACATCCCAAAATATCACTCAAAACATTCCACAAATCATGACATCTTTTGCTCCAACCCAATCCAATGTTAACAAGGGAAATGCATTTCTCAATGCTATTCAAGCACACCCCCTTGTTAATAATCAAAAATTGGATGCAAGTACCACATTGGAACAAAACATATTCAAAAATCCATTACATGAGAATATCCATCTTACTTTTCATCATGATCCATCATCATCATTTTTTCACGTAACACCTCAAAATCCTCTCCTCACAAATTCACAAGAAGAGGGAGATATATTCGGACCAGGGGCATATTTGACACCACAACATTCTCACAAGAGCTTGCATTTCCACCTCTTCCACCATTGCCATTATCATCCACACCACTCCTTGGTTTAGGGCTTCCCCCTCTACCAACTATCAACCAAACCAATATCCCAAATATAAATCAAAGCATTATGCCAAACGCTCAAATTTTTTTGTTGATATCGCAAAAACATACGACAAATGCACAAGAAATTGCAACATCATCAAAAACCCTCCTAACATCACAAGGAATGGTCTCCCAACGACCAACCACCACATCAACACTACCATCTATCACTCAAAACATCAACACAACATCATCGCTCACCACAAATGCCATTCCAAATCCACCACCACCCCCACCACCACCAAATTCCACCACATCAAACCAATACAATGCAGAATTGCAAGCTACCTTCCAAAGGGGATTCCAACAAGTGCAAAAACAAAAATCCACACAACTAGCCGCTCAGCAAGCTGCCCAAGCAGCACAAGCCGTCTTACAAGCGCAACAGGCCACGCAAGCCCAAGCTTTATTGCAACAACAACAACAAGAAGCCGTGCAAGCATTGGAAGAATTACAAACACAAAAGGCTGCTCAAGCACAAGCTCTATTACAACAACAAGTGACATAAGCACAAGCCCAAGTACAAGCAGTGCAAGCACAAGCTCAAGCTTAGGAAAACACTCAATATCAAGCACAACAGGAACAAGCACAAGCAGAACTTCTTGTACAAAGACAAGTAGCACAATTGCAAGCATATCAGCAAGCAATATCAAGAGTAGCAAGAAGCAGCTGAATTGGTGGCCCAACAACAAGTGTTGCTGGAACAAAAACAAGCACAACAACAAGCATTGTTGGAACAACAACAAGTGCAACAACAAGCACAAATCTTAGCACAGCAACAACAAGATCAACAACAGGCATTGTTCATACAACAATAGGTGGAAGCCTACCTAGCTTGGCAAAACATATAGATACCATCAAACAAACACTAAACAACCCACCCATTCAACCCATGATTGAAACACCCCAAAACACTTTCATCCCACCCCCTATCCACAAAATGATGTAATGACACAAATCAGGTTGCTCTCGCAACAAGTGCTCGATCTTCAATCAGGGTGAATAACCAAAACACCAAGCAACTTGTGTCCCTATCCATTTGATAGGAGCTTAGTAATGAAACCATTCCCCAAGGGATTTGAGATCCTCAAATTTGACAAATATCAAGGGATGGGAAACCTTGAAGATCACATCAGGGAATTCCAGGTACATTGCATGGAAGTCACATATGATGATACTTATCTGATGCGACTATTTCCTAGGAGCTTGGTAGGCCATGCTATGGAATGGTTCTCTCGCTTACCCTCAGGCATTAGAACATTCCAAGAAATTATGGATGCATTCATTAAAAATTATGCATGCAACATTGCAATGGATGTTAGTCTAGAAGAAATTTTGGCTTTGAAACAAGGAAAGGGTGAATCATTCACCTCATTCCTACAACAATGGCGATCCAAGGCCAATCGGAGCAAGTGGACCATGCCAAAAGAACAACAAGTTTGCACCATCATAGCCAACCTTGAAGGCCACTTGGCATTTCATCTCAAGCTTCAGGGCATCACCACATACGATCAGTTGATCCCCAAGGCGCTCAACATCGAAAGATCCCTCATAACTCAACCCGTGGAATCAACATCATACCTCGAACAAAAAAACAACCGCCCACCATCCAATTACAATGATAAACCTCACACATGAGCAAGGAAAAAAGACATTACTAATGATGGTATCGTCGATGCCAAGGTGGTCATTAGTGCCCCTCGCCAAAATACACCCACACCACAACTCCAAATACAACACCAAAAAAATCATCACACAACACACCAACCAAACAACAATCCAACAATCAATAACCTCAATGATCAAAGAGGACCACCCCAACATAAGAGTTACCCCAACTGAAAGTACACTACTTTGGGGGAACCACTTGAAGACATAATGAAAAAGTTGATAGATGAAAAACTCATCAAAGCACCTACATTTGAGAATTACCAAGAATTGGATGTGAAACCTCCTTGGTATAACAAGAATCAACTCTATGAGTTCCATAAAATCAAAGGCCATACCATGAACAATTGCATGAGATTAAAGAACATCATTCAAGATCTCATTGATAAAAGAATCATAAACATGAAACAACCTACAGGAAATCAAGATCTTAAGATATACATGAATCCGATGTCAAATCATGGCAACAAAGGGAATAACAATAACAAAGATAAAGGGAAAGGCACCCACTCAAATGTAAGTCATGCGTATGAAATAGTTGTTGCCTCCTTAGACAAAAAATTCATGGTCATTACTATCAAGGGCACCTATGTTGAAGATTGTGGAGTCACCACAAGAGGTGGCAAAGAAACCATCGTAGGATCATCCCAACCAAATAGAGTCCCTACATCTAGATCCATTCCTAATGGCTATAATGTCCTAGATCAACTCAAGAGAACGCCAACACAAATCTCCATCATTGAGTTGCCAAAAATCTCATCTTCCCATAGGAAAATCCTTGAAGAAGTGTTGGCCTCATCCATTGTCCCCGTAGATCTCAATGTGGAGAAATTCCAGGCTATGGTTGGAAATATCATTACGCCTAATATTCTTACATTCTCCAACCAATATTTCCCCACTCAACCATCTCACAACCATGCACTTCACTTGGAAGCCATAGTACATAAGAGCAAAATCAAAAGGGTCTTGGTGGATGGAGGTGCAGGCTTGAACATATGTTCCCTAAGTCTCAAGTAATTGAAAATATCAGAGGATTCCATCGACAAAGGAAAGGGTGTCACGATAAGAGCATATGATGACCAAGAAAGAGTTTCTTAGGGCATAATAAAACTCCCTATTCAAGTAGGGCCTGCCATCATGGAAACTAATTATCAGGTCTTGGACCTTGACTTGCCATATAATATCCTCCTAGGATGTTCATGGATCCATGTGATGAAAGCAGTAGCATCAACTTTCCACCAATGTGTGAAATTTACACATAATAGACAAGAAGTTACCATCCATGGAGATCCTGAACCCTTCTCCTATTACAAAAATCTTGAAGCAAAGTATTACAAAATCCACCAAGTACCAAAAAATGATGAGGGCCCATCCACACCATACATCAATCCCGCCACTCTCGCATCCACTTTTGCGATAGAGACACTCACCACTCCCGCCATTCCCACCATCTCTAACATCAAGCTTATCATCCAAGATAACGGCTATGGAAACTACAAGCTCCCTAATAATGCTTTTGTGGTAGGAGAATTACCACAATCTCCTAGATCACAGTGACGCCTGCAAATAAATGAGGCTTCCACATCCCAAAAATCTCTTGAAAACTATCCCGAATTCACAAGTTGGGGAGATCTTGGATGAGAAGTTATTGAGGTAGATCCATCTCACATGCTATATCAAGATGAAAGATGAATGGCTGATTTACAAATGGATGACAGAAGCAAGGGCCTACAAATGATGCTCGCAATGGGCTACGACAAAAATCAAAGACTGGGACAAAACGACAATGGGCTTATAATACCTATCATGCTAGAGATGCGACCAATAACAAATATTGGAATTGGATGTACCCCTCTGAGTATAACCATACGAGGCTGAAGTCCTCCAATTAGAATGGTTAACAATCCTCCTTAGCCAACCCAGAAGAATTATGTCTACCAATATCTATAGGTTGTGTCATAGATAACTTTACATTTGATATAATCAATGTCTGTAGTAGTAGTGATGATGAGGATCACCTGACTAACGTACCTAGGCTATTTGAGGATACCACCCTTTGCATGATTAGCACCCTATCTTTTGAATCTGACCACCAAAATCATGAGATCCACTTAGTATATCCCCAACTCATCAACTATGACCAACGAGGACCACCGGTTCTTAATACATTCAAAAATGATGAGGCACTCTCAGAATTCATGGGGATCACAAGGCAGGGTTCATTATAGAGCTAGAAACACACGCTTATTATGGGGAAACAATTGAATCCTTCAGTCACAAAAGCAAGAAATTAAGAATAATATCCAAGTCGTAGAGTGAAAACCACATTGTGGCACTCTTTGATGAGAAAAAAGTAAAAAGAAAGGACACATCTAACAGTGAAAACCTCTCTGAGGCACCCGAGGATGAGGGATTCAATCTTCCTTTAAGAGCTATTCATCAGGAAAAGTTAGCAGTCTTGGCAGAAAAATGCAATCTAGTCAACCTAGGAACAGATGAGACCCTGCATATCACATTCTACGCAGAATCACTACTATCAAAAGAGCAAGAGCTCCTAGCAGAATTCCTAAGGGAAAGATAGATAAAATTCACATGGAGCTATGCTAACATGATAGGACTTGATCCAAATACCGTGGTTCACCATTTAGCAGTATATCCCGAAGCAAAGTATGTCAGACAAAAGCTTCAAAAAATGCACCCTCAAATCACCTTGCTAGTCAAAATGGAGCTAAAAAAGCTATTAGATGTAGGATTCATTTGACCGATAGATTATCTAGAATGGGTATCAAACTTAGTACCTATTTCAAAACCCGATGGGAACATTAGAATCTGCACAGACTTCAGAGACTTGAATAAGGTATGTCCAAAAGATGACTTCCCACTTCCAAACATTGATATGATAGTAGACATGACAGTGAGACATGAGATGTTGTCACTAATGGACGGATTCTTAGGTTACAATCAAATCATTATAGCTAAAGAGGACCAACATAAAACAGCTTTCACTTGTGCATGGGGGACATACTGTTGGAATATGATGCCATTCGGCTTAAAGAACGTAGGAGCAACATATCAAAGGGCCTGACATTGATATTCCATGACATTATTCATAAGATGGTCGAAGACTATGTTGACTACATTCTAGCTAAGTCTAGAAAGAGAAAAGATCACATAGCAACCCTTAGTGCCATCTTTGATAGGCTGGAGGAGTACAAGGTTAGATTAAACCCTAAGAAGTGCATATTCAACGTACAATCGGGAAAATTTCTAGGATATATAGTATCAATGAGGGGTATCGAGGTAGATCCAGCAAAGGTAAAAGCAATCCTTAAGATGGAGGCACCAAAGACATTAAAGCAACTGAGAGGTCTCCAAGGTAGACTCCAATCCATTAGAAGATTCATAGCACAACCGACAAACAAACATAACCCATATTCTCACCTACTTCACAAGGGAGTAGCATACAAATGGGATACCAAGTGTGAAGAGGCATTCAACAAAATCAAAGAATATCTACTAACACCACCAGTCTTAATGCCACCCATCCCAAAGAAACCATTGATCTTATACGTGTCAACAACAACAGCAGCCCTTGGAGCTCTTCTAGCTCAGCATGACAAAAATGGAATGGAAAGGGCTATCTATTACATCAGCAAGACAATGGTTGGTCATGAGCTAAACTATTCATTCATCGAGAAAGCATGCCTTGCAATAGTGTTTGCATCACAAAAATTTAGACATTACATGTTGGCACATAAAATAAAACTCACCACCAAAATTGACCCTCTTAAGTATCTACTATCAAAGGCAATGCTCACAGGAAGAATGAAAAAATGGGTGATGATACTGTTAGAATACAACATCGAATATGTGGAGCGGAAATCAATCAAAGGCCAAGTCATCATAGATCAATTGGCAGAAGCACCTATCTATTCTGAGAATCCTCTTGTCTCAAATTTCCAGATGAATCTATTTTCAACCTCAACATAGCTGACCACTAGAAACTATACTTCAATGGCTCATACACACAACATGGATCAAGAGCTGGTGTCTTCTTCATCACCCCACAAGGGGATTGCATACCAAGGTCCTACAAACTGGCATTTCCCTTCACCAATAACATTGCGGAATACGAGGCTTTGACCATAGGTCTCAGAATAGCAGTATAGTGGAACATCATAGCTCTCAAAGTATACAGAGACTCTCAATTGATCATAAATCAAGTGAATGATGAATACCAAACCAAGGATGACAAGCTCACTCCATACAAGAAATTAGTGGAGACTCTCAAAGAATCTTTCATAGAAATAACATTTGAGCAGATTCCTAGAACCAACAACAGAGTAGCAGACACCATGGCAACAATTGGATCCTTGCTCAACATCCCCCACAACGTTCCAAAATATGAATTCTTGATTGAGCAGCTTCTTGTACCTATGTTTGAGGTACTAGAATCAGAATATGTGTGCAAAATCGTTGGTTCCAGTGATCCTTGGTATCATGACATTTACACATACCTTCGTATAGGAGTCATACTCGCCGACCTACCATCAAACCTAAAACAAACTTTCTTCAAAAAGGCATCTAGATTTGTCATCTTAGGAGATACCCTATATCGTAGGAGCATAGAAGGAACCCTAATATGCTGCCTAAACACTGAGGAGGCATTAACCGCTCTAACTAAAGTACACAATGGTATTTGTGGTTCACACTCAAGTGGAATGACCATAGCTAAGAAACTGTTGAGGATGGGGTATTATTGGCCCACAATGGAAAGAGAAGCACATGATCATGCCAAAAAGTGTCTACAATGTTAGTAGCATGGGGACCTCATCCATGCTCCAGCTCAAGAGCTTCATCCCATCATCACACCATGGCCCTTCTCGCAATGGGGACTTGATCTCATTAGAAAAATCACACCCACTTCATCTAACGGACAAAAATATATCATAACCACAACAAAGTACTTTACTAAGTGGGTGGAAGCCATACCCATGATGTACATAACTAGGAAGCATATTTCAAAGTTCATCCTGAACTATCTCATTTGTCGATATGGTGTTCCACAAGCCATTATCTCATATAATGGCACACCATTTAAAAATCAGGAGGTCTGTGACTTATGCGAGAAATTCAAAATCCAACATCGCTTCTCCACCCCATAATATCCCCAAGGCAATGGCCAAGAAGAAGCTACAAACAAAATCATTCTAAAAATCCTCAAGAAAATGGTCAATGACGTAGGTCGTGACTGGAATTTACAACTTAATCCCGCCCTCTAGGCCTATTGAACCAGTATCTGCACAACCACTGGCGCCACCCCCTTCTCCTTGGTCTATGGATCAGAAGCAGTACTCCCCATTGAGATCGAGATCCCATCACTCAGGATATCACTACAAAACCTCATCACTAATGAAGACTACCGAGTGTCAAAACTAAATGAGCTGGAGCTATTGGATGAGTGATGTATAGATGCTTTGAATCATTTGCAAGTCTATCATAATAGACTCAAAAGTAGCTACAATAAGAAAATCAAAAGTAGGATGTTCCAAGTCAGAGAACTGGTCTTAAAAGAAAATTAGAAGAATGTCCCAAACCCAGCAACAAAGGAAAATTTGAACCTAATTAGATGGGACCATTCATCATCATAGCAAGTTACAACTTAGGGGCATATCAATTATCAACACCCGAAGGGGAACCTCTGCAAGAGCCCATGAATAACTCTCATCTCAAAAAGTTTTATGCCTAAATATTTCAAGGTATAGAACTAGAAAAATCCAAAAAAAAAAAGAAAATGTCTTGAAAAAATGGTTACTTCGGCAAAAACCTGGCAAACAGGTGTCTTGGTGAGAACAAAAAAGAAAAAATCCAAAATCAGAAAAAGGATCAAAAAATAGTAAAGAGAAAAAATTGTCCTCTAGTGAAAACCACTTCGGTGGCACTTTCGACAAGTACCTTGGTGAAAACCTAGCAAATAGGCGCCTTGTGTAAATAAGCACTTCCCATCCACCAGGATCTTTACAGCTTGTTTTGCATCATCCATCCATTTTTCTTCCATCATACATCGCATTCAGGTCTTCATCCATCACTCAGCCACTCACATCCGCACCATAGCTTGCTCCAATTTTCGTATCATGATCCCTCCTAGTACTACTCGGCCCATCCTCATGGTCAGTTTTTCATGCCTTTATCAGAGTAGTCTATTGCATCACGTTAGGGGCATGTTCTTATTAGATCACATTCATGTATATTCTTAAAGTCCTAAATATCAAAAAATCCAAAAACATCAAAACATATCAAAATCCAAAAACATGTCAAAAAATCATCAAAATCCAAAAAAGGAGTCATCTTTTTGACCTACGTCATCTTTGAGCTTTAATGTAGGCAAGGTTGATCTTTGATCATCCCTTGAGACACTTAGGTCAGTCCTATAGGAGTCTGTCATAATAAATTGACACATCTTCATCTGTAAATCGGTCAACTCATCGGTCGAACTATGTGGTCTCTGTGTGTATAACGTAGGCAAGGATAATCTGTTGATCAACTCCCGAGATCCCTAGGATAGGTCTTTAGGTTAGTCTCTTGGTCAAAATCTCAAAAAATCCCAAAAAATTTGGAAAATCAAAAAATCAAAACATTTGAAAAATCTTGAAAAATACCAAAAATAGCATCAAAACATTGCAAAAACATCAAAAACATCCAAATATTTGAAAAAATCCATTCATCTCATCTTGCTTGCACCCAGAACAACATCACTCATAATAAACAATCATCATCCTCAATCTTTGATAAGACAATCAGAAACAAGTCTAATAGGTTGAAAGAGAAAGCTCAAAATGTCAAGTCTTAGGTCTAAGTCAGTGCATAAGCAAGTTGGTCATCTCTTTGTATCAGTACCTCATCATCCAATTAGGTCCCATATCAATCATCATTTAAAATGCTTTGGATAAACGAAATGATGTTCTGCCATCCACTAACATGTCCTAGGATGAATCCTTCCTACAATGGGCATTATCTTTTGGCAATAGTTTCGGTTCTTATCCTTGAAACACATCCTTTTTCCATTAGCGGTAGTGAAGAGCATCGGTTTTTTTTTTACTTGGTTTTTATCTTTTGACTTATCTTATTGCGCTCATTCCAAGGACTTCTTGATGATATCCGAACAAGAGGATTTAGAGAAATAGGAATGGGGCAACGATCAATATCTTTTTGTCTGCTATGCTTGTTGGACGTTCTTGTAATATAACCTTGGTGAATACTTGCTTTGTTAGGTATGTATGGAGGAGGTTTCAGACAATTTGTTGACTATTGCATTGAAAGGTTCACCTTTCTATGTTTTGGTCTGAGGTGTTTTGAACTTCTAAACTGCATCCTAGCAAGGTTTTTGTATGTCAGGTGTGAACAAGGATACTTCTATCTAATTGTCAAGTCAAAGTCTATCACACTAGGTACAACGCCATCCTGGTTGTCTATACCTTGATGCATCGTACCATGTGTGTTATCAAAAAATAAGAAAATTTGGCCCTTTGAAAATCCCAATTCCTCGGCAAGTGATCATCATCATCATCATCATCATCATCATCATTTGCATTTGCATCATCTTGTGTCTTGTTGAAATGAATTCTTCTTTTTCTTGCTAACCGCACTAACAAGGTATTATGACAGTTGATCATCATCATTTTCATTTGCATCATCTTGTGTCCTGTTGAAATGACTTCTTCTTTTTCTTGCTAACCACACTAACAAGGTATTATGACAGTTGATCATCATCATCACCATCATCGTCGTCAATCCTGCATTCACAAAATCATTAGCATATTGCATCAACATATCATATAGGAAAGACATGCATTTCATTTCAATCATCATATAAATAGGTTATCATAGGCATTCTTCATATATAGGTGCATCCATTTCATCACATTTCATCCATTACATTGCATTGCATTGCATTATATGAATCACTACATAAACATTCATTTGCATTTCATAACCATTTCACATACTGCATAATCATAAACAAATAGGTACATAAGCATAAATAATCCATCACATACATATTAGAATAACATCATAAATTCATCTCATGCATTAAGTCCATTTTTACATAAAACATTATTGCATATAGAACATCATATTAAATGCATTACATACATTACATCATCATTTAATATGTTTAGGATAATAGCATTTGTTATTCTAAGCATCTCATAAAACCATTTGATTTGCATTACATAAAACCATCTCATTGGCATCATATCACGACCATATTATTACATCAACCATGTCATCTCATAAATAGCATCATAAATCATTCATTACATAATATAAGCATGATTCATTACATCACATACGAAATGTACATCTATCCATAATGCGTTCATATATAAGCATGATTCACATAACATTTCACAAATATACCATATCATTTTGCATATTACATTCCACATCACATATCACATCACCATTTGCATCAAATAGATCATCATATCACATCACATTTTTCATATAATAGGTTAAACATAATATAGGTCTATTAGTCATAATCATAATGCATACATCACCAGAAATAAATGCATCCATAAAAGCATCATTGCACAGCATACATAAATAAATCATCCATGCATAAATAATAATAAAAGAGTACACATTGCATCACATCAAAATCATCATCGACTCATATATATATCATCATCAATAACACAACTGTCGTAGTACAATAATAAATCGGATCACTATACATATATGTCAATCGGTACAAAAGGCCCATCGAGCTATCAAAAATGAGCCCATAGGGCACAAAAAGTATCGTAGCATCTCGATCAAGCTCTATCCCTGTGGATATTTCCCCCGCCTCTGTCACCATGACCCTCTACTCGTCTGTGGCTGGCCCACTCTGAGTACTCTGGGACTTGCTCTGCTTTGGGTACAACCTCATGATAGTACTTCTGATAGTACTCTACCTCTCGGATGACATCCCTGTAAGATCAAACTGACACTATACCTTGGGATGAGGAGGTTGTCATGCTCTCTAGCTGTTGTCTCCTACCTAGCTTAGTGGCTGCTTATAGCTCCGTAGCCTATCTCTGTTGAACGGCATGGTCCCTCTCAACCTTGAGCTGCTCTCTCTCAGCTATCACAGCCTGGACCTAAGCCTGCAGCTACACAATCAAAGTATCTCGTGCATTCGCTTGTCCTATTGGTTGTACCTGTGGCTAGACCTGCGGAGGACCCTCACCTCATGGTGGTGGGACTGGTGGCACCTACTGCTGGTCCTGCATGTGCACGTCTCCTTGATCTGGTTGGACTGGAGGAACAAATGGCGGGTCCTGTTGAATGTCAGCTCTCCATCCTCGTCCTCCCCCTTTGCCTTTGACTCTTTGCAGATCTGAAACTACACCTAGAATTGTCAACCAAAGCAGAGGCTGAAACCAATCTCTGTAGGCTTGAGTAGTGCCTAGATCTATGAGTCCCTGATCATAAGCCCATGGCCAGGCTACCAGCTGCCTGAAGCTATCCACCACCTCTGAAGTAGGAATGTACTACCCCCATGAAACCTGTGTCATAGAGTGGGTGAAGGCGGCCACGTAATCATCTGGCTGATTCTATGGCTCTCTGAATTGACACTGCATGCGCCCGGGTAGGTATCTCTTAATTATAATGTGCCCCCACCCCTGCATATACCGGTCATGGCGGCAATAGAACATCTGATTGGAATCGTTGGCCCATCCGAGCCGACCGAGGTATGGTCATCAGGTAAAAATGTACATCTTGTCCAAGACTCTCCTCCAATAGGAGATCTTGTGATCGCTGGTGTGTGTGAAGGACACACCGCCTTTGAATTGCTACATGAGGGGATCGTCTGGCACCATCAGAACTGAAATAACACCCGGTCACAGCACAACAATGTGCTCCCACACCCAGACATGAAGAAGAGTCACCCTTGCTCTGAGTGCTCTACCATCCATGTAGACATACTCATGGAGGTCTCTGTATAGTGAAGCTAGAAGAATAGGCCTCCAAGCAAAATGAACTGGCCTATCTCGAACCATCTGCTCCTAGTAGGATCCCCAGTTGGGACTGAAATATTGCCCTTGTCTGTTAGGGGCAACAAGACCTAGAATGATGGCTGCAATCACCTAGTAGTAGGGAGGTGCTAGGATCTTATGCCGCTCAAGCTCTATCTACCCCTCACAAAACATAATCTCATCTGTGGTGAAGACTCTGAAGCAGGCCTTGCGCCCCTCGTCAGTGTCAAAAATTGCATGATGACCATGAATTGGCAATAGAAAAATGTGCCAAACATCCTCTAGGGTGACGATGGCCTCACCAGTGGGAAGATGGAACAAAGAAGTCTCATTGTGCCATCTCTCAGCCAGCACTGACAGCGTCCCTAAGTGTGTGTGCACGGGTGCTGTGTAAGCAATATACCACAACCCCACAATTAGGAGTCGATCTTGGTCCCTGTCGCTTAGGTATCGCAAGTAACCGACTAGGTCCCATGACCTGTGCTCTCGGGAGTAGAGCTCCCTCACCGCATCTTGCATCAAGGAAGGTCACCATGTTAAATTTTTTGAAAAATTCTTTGTCGCTCATTCAAAAAACTTCTCCAGCAGTGCAACTCGTGATGGTGTCGCAGTTTGATTTCTAATCAAACTCCGATGGTAGGCCTAAAAACATCAAAATCGCACCGTTGCGGTGGACTTTATCATTTAGCAGCACACTTTGGGTGAAATCAGGACCGCCGCGTCACACTTTGCAAATCCCTTCGCCGGCCTTGAGCTCAGCGTCAAAGTTTTTAAACTCCAAACTGCACCACCGAGGTGCAATATCGCACCGCGCGGCCCAGTTGGATTCCCGAGTGGCACCATATAGCGTCGCTGCAGGTGGACCAACCCTTTAAAGCATTAATTAAGGCAATAAATGAAAAATGAAGCTAAGGTTAGGACCACTTACCGGTGCCCCGATGCCAGGTGGTTGTTGGTACGTCTGAACTTGATCAGAAATGTGTAGGGGAAGTTGTTGCGCCATATCATTAGGAGGTCTGAGCTCAAATCTCGAGGTTACTATTGGAGGTGTTTGAAAATGACTTGAAAGTGACCCCTCGGGCCCCTTTTAAGCCTAAAAATTAGGGTTTTTTCACCCTGATTAGCTGTCCTGCTAGGGTTTTGGACCCTCGAACTTGTTTTCATCCAGTTGAGGCTTGTTTTTCATCGTTTTATTGTGTTTAGACACGTTTTTAGCCTCACGGAGCCCTTTCGGACCTCTCAGGTACTTTGTCCTCTTTTTTTGTGAGATCACCCAAAAATTGAAATTTTCGTCTAATCTCTCAAGGGGGCATTATAATGGCATGTTCTCTCTTTCCAGGCAACAGTGGGGAAAGTTTTTAAATATCAAAATTTTTGGCTTCAATCGAGATCACGTATTCTTTGAACCAACACAACAAGTACATTGATTCAAAGAGGGGCAAAATGTAGACACATAAAATATATCAGTTGACATTGTGCATCTGATCTCGACTACTAACATCGTTTCATCTTGAATCATCCCTCGGTCTAACCATTTAATCAAATTCCCTTATTTGATTAAATTCATCAATATTCCTCCCTTAATTAAATAAACCAATTATTTAATTAAGTCTCTCTCTTTTGTTAATTAAATCAATCAATCCGATCTAATTATCCCTATTTAATTAAATAATTAATTTTATTTGATAAAATCTCTAAAGTCTATCTATTAAATTAAATAAATTAAAACCTTATTTGATTTAATCTAACACCATCTCTTTTAATAAAATAAATCAAAATCTTTATTTAGTTAATCTCTTATCATATTCCTCCCTTATTTGATTTAAATAAATCCATAAATTTGAGTCAAATAAGTCACATCATCTAATCTCTCATTAAATTAATTAACCCTTGATTAATTTAATCTCATGTCATGTCCCATCCTCTATATTTTGCAAGTTGCACATGAAAATAGATTTAATTCATTTATTAAATCTCTATTTTTCGGACAAGGCATCTTTTGGAATATTCTCCAAGTTTGAATTCAAAATATTCCAAGTCAACATGTACGTCCAACAAGGCAATAAATTCATCTTACATGTCCTTTGTATTGAGCCAAGTGGAATTTATTGCAATTTCCCTTCCCTCTTGCAAGTCATTTCAACAAATTTGAAATTCAAAAATATGCATTTATTGGCACAATTTTCAAATCTTTCACATCCTCCATCCATTCATAGATTGACAAGTGGCATCATGCCATTGGATGAATTTTAGTCCCACATTGCTCAAATTTGGACATTCATCCATCTTGGCATTCTATAAATAAAGAGCTCCTATCCTCATTTGATCATCAACAAATTATGCAAAGTTATTATGCTAAAATATTTAGCCATTTTCATCCATCACCATTGAGTTCATAGCTAGGTTTTTGCAGATTTTAGCTTGGAGCTCTCATACTTCATCATCAAAGTGGATCAATCATCATCAACATATCAAGCTTTCATCTTAGGAATTAGGAAAGGGCCAATTTTCAC
Organism: Sequoia sempervirens; assembly: GCA_007258455.2. NCBI lineage: Eukaryota > Viridiplantae > Streptophyta > Pinopsida > Cupressales > Cupressaceae > Sequoia > Sequoia sempervirens. Next base: position 17,107,852 of record VDFB02086081.1, on the reverse strand, counting down.
TTGAAATTGGCACCAATTCCCCCATGGGATCATGTGTTTTCTTTTGTAATTAGGATTGAATCTATATTTCCTTGTCTTATTGTGTTCTTCCTTGTTTTATTTCCTAATTTGAAGTTTGCAAATGGATTTCATGGGGAATCCTTGTTTTAGCTTGCAATCTCTTATTTAACTTGTTTATTCTCATTGTTTTACAGGTACTAGGATTGGGGTTCGCACAGTTGCCTTATTGCTTTTTGGTGAAAAGCTACTTATATTTCATTTAATTCACATGAGGGAGCTATAACTCTTAATTCAAACAAAAGCCACAAATGCAATTATGGCCTTCCTAGATCTATTAGGGAATAATCACTAGTACTTATCGAGTAAAGGAGTTATATTATCGCCACCTTTATTAAAGGGGGCCAATCCATTCGTTGATAGATTTTTGGTGAATTCGTTGGGGAAACTTTAAATTTCTAACAATTTATCTTGTGTCATGCAACAAGATTTCCCCACAATGATGTGTTCCCCATAATTCAACTCGACCTTGATTAGATGTAGGTGGAACATGAAGATATTATATCACAATTGAATACACTTGCTTGGAGGTATAGAAGAAGCATTGCTGATTATATGCGAGTTAATTTTGTTTTGGAGGAAGAAGAGGAGTGGGCCCTACATCCACCACCACTAGTAGTGGAACAAAACCCAAGGTTGATCTTTGAATATTAAGACAACCCACCCTACCATCCTGATCTATGTTAGAATTAACCTCCTAATTAGCATCTGAATTGGCATCTTGATCAACCACAAAAATCATCCTCCAACTCAGCTACCACCTTTGTGGTGACCTGTAGTTCCTCCCCATTACTCCTTTAGGAGTTGGTGACTCCAAACATCATGACCTCAGTTCCTTGGGGTAATCATATTGGGCTTCTCACCCTATCTCAGTATAATGATCTTCAATGTGGCTCAAGGAAGAGGTTTCCAAAGTTCTATAGCAATGGCGTTCAAGATCCTAAGGAACACATTCTAGCCATGACCATAGTGAGTGGAATCCTGCGAATACAAAATGAAGATGTTTTTATCAGAATCTTCATAGAAAGTTTGGTCAAGAAGGTTGCTGAGTGGCTCAAAGGGTTAGACAAAGGTTGCATAACTAGGTGGGATGTCTTGCACAAATAGTTCCTTAGGTATTTTCAAGTCCCTGTTGGTGTGGTTGCATTGCTTAGAGGTTACTTCAAGATTGTAAAGGAAGGTCATGAATCTATGAAGGATTTCATTTATCATTTTAACCGATCTCTCCAGTGAATTCCTTCACCTGAACAATCTAGCAAGGTGATTCAATTTCATTTTTTTGTTTTTTCCCTCAATCCTAATATTCAACTTATGCTTAAAAGAGATAAGGTTACCAGAATCAAACAAGCTCAAACCGAGGTAGTGAATATTGAAAATGACCTGATTATAGTTGGGAAATGGAAACCTAACCAAGTTTCTATGTATATCAATCACCACCCACCTCCCCTCCCTCCCTCCTCTAGTTTTTAGACAATTACCAATACTTCCCATCCTACTATTGAACAAATTAACTTGACTTTATTTGATGATGTTCAACCTTTTCCTGACTAGGGAAAGTTTATGAAGGAAAGAGATTAGTGTTGGCATGCCCAAGCCTATAGTCTAACTACTACAATAGAGTTGGAAGATGAGCTCAGTTCATCTAATGATGATGAATATTATACTCCATAAGGAAAGGGTAATTCAATATTTGAATCTAGTTCCTCACCAGTTTCTATAAACAATTCACTCCCTTGAATGTCAAACAATGAGGGCTAGGAGCTTAGTGACCTTTTTGTCCCATAATATGAAACCTTCATGTTTGAATGTCATCAAGATAAATATTTTTGTGTCACTAAGAAGGTTGTTAATGATCCCCCGGTTGAAATTAGTGTGAAGTGGTCAATCAATTCAAACCATTTCTTTCTCCTTGAAGAATTTGAAGTTCATGACAATGTTTTATTTCAAGGGGTCAACTCTGATTCATTAGAATCAATTATAGTTGATGTCACTCATTGTTCCGTTGATTATCAAGAAAATAAGGACATTGTGAGGGTAAAGGGTCAAGAAGTTATAAAATCACTGAGTAGTTGTACTAAACAGGGATGGTTCTTGAAACAAAGAGTTGCATTGATGTAGGGGGTGCAGAAGATTTAAAATTGCCTCAAAGGCCAAAGAGTTGCATTGATGCAAGGGTGCAAAAGATTGAAAATTTCCTCAAAGGAAAGAAATATTTTCAATCAAATCTCAAGAAACAATAACGAGTATCTCTAAAATTCATGTATACAATACTCTACATTGGGAATAAATCTATGATGAGAAGTGGTTATTCAGAAAGAACTCTGGTGATCTCCTAATTAGTTACACTGATTATGCTTGGGTTCTTCAAATTCTTGCCTTGATTCAAAATTTGCATTCATCAAAAATATTTTTCAGGTCTGGGTCATTTTTCTCTCTTCCCATTAATGGTTTTGTGTAAATTTTCTTTCCATCTTTACCCTTTGGTAGGTGTCTTCTTACCTTTTGGTGATTCATTTGGTGTGTTGTTTTGGGTGTGTTTGGTTTTTTTGCTAGCTATTTTTCCTTCTTCACTTGACTCTGTTGTCCCATGGAATAGGACTGATCAATTTCTCTTGGGTTCTTGTTTGCATCCTTTGTAGTCCTTGTCCTAGTTAGAGCCCATGTTGTCAAAATTTTTGGACCCCCCTTTTTGAACTAGCGGCCCATGGTAAATTTTGGCTAAGTCTTTTTTGGGTGGTGTTTGCTAAGTGTTTATAAATCAAGGAGTGTTTTGGTTACTTATTCTAACTCCTCGCTTAACTGCCACAATTCTTTCCTTGTTGTATTTTAACTCAGGTGGTATTTTGTTTTTTGTTACAACTTGTTGCATGCTTCAAAGTTTCTCTTTCCAAGTTTGGGCAGACCATACCCAAGGTTCATGAACTTATCAAAAATACTATTGATAACCTTTTCCAAGTCTTTTCAAAGCTAAGTATGAACCTAAGCACTCCTTATAACTATGGTGGTGATTTGTGTAGTTTTGTGAAGTTCCCATTTTATTGGAAGAATGTGTTTAAGGGGGAATCAAGTGGTCATCATATAGAGTATCATTCAATAGCATAAATGAAAGCCATTATGAAAAATTAAATGAAGAAAAGGTCATTCATATGAAATAGAATTGAAATATGAGGCAAGATAGAATGAATCATGATACAAAGAATCAACACCAAGAGTACCAAAATGCTATATTTTATTATATATATAATATGGGTATTGCTAGAAATACAAAAATTTTATCGATTACATAGAAAAAGAGGAGCTATGTGATATCAAAATGGAAATTTCTTGTCAAGTGCAAAGGGTAAACATTAGCACACAAAGTGCATCTATGACTACTTGAAGATGCTCTATTTAAGCAGGTGAGAGCAGGTTCTCGTGTGTTTGCAAAAATTGAGTGAACAACTCCATGTTGTTTCTCACAATTCTTGTGCACAGAAGAGTCACTGCTTCCTCCAAGTCTTCATTCTAAGGAATTGAAGCAATGCAAATGGAATTGCTTATTAAACCACTCCAGAAATAGCTATTGAGGCTAACAATAGCTACGTTCACCTAGTGAAGGAACTCTAGTCTCACTAAACACTGCATTGCTTGCATTCCCTGATCACAGTAGCTGGAAGTATGAATTATGGTGTACACAAAATTCCCTAGCAATGTTGCATTATGTACGTGAACCTAATTCAGAAAAGTATCTCCTAATATATTGCTTTGCACTTCCTCCTCAATCTCACTTTCCACTGTGAAGACTTCCTTTAACTAATTAGTTAGTCTCCTGAAAAGGGGAGTACACTCAATCTATTCAATGGTGATGAAATCATTCATGGACACACCATCACTTTGAGTGTTATCCATGTTTGATATAGCAGGATGGTGAAGCAAGGTCGTTCCTGTGGAATTTATAGAAGATTGGTGAGACATGTTAATTAAGAACAATTAAAGATGATAGGATGGTGATGTAGTCTGAATTAATGGTGATACAAAGGGAATTTAAGTTACATTCCCAGTTGATTTCTCAACAAGACAACATGCACGTATGACAATTATTCAATCCTCAATTGGTGAGGTATACAAACTATTAATGATCAGTGGCCATGAGGTGGGAGTTAGATCAAGAAGTGCTCAAGAATTGTTCACAGTCTTTTCATTGGCAATGTAATCATGATGGTTATTTATTATTTCATGGTCATCGATTTTCATGATAGATAGTTACGCAGCAAGAAAATGTTGCCACAACCAATTAGTAACTGTTAAGAAGAGAATTTAGTCCCTATATCTAGATGAGGAGACTCCTTGGCAAGGCTCCAATATCTAGAATTACACAATGTTGTAGTGAAGGGAGTACCACTTAGGTTTTATTTTTAGTAGTTTATTTCTGATTTCTATGGATGATAATCTATGTGTTATTGGTAGGATGTAATGTTGATTGTGTTGACTTGTGAGTCCCACTGATGATCTTTAGGATTTACTTTTTCATTAATTACATTTTTATGTATTAATGTTAGTGTAAGAGAGGGGGACCAACCATGTTCAAGGCCCCAGGTCATGGAAGGCCAAGAGTGGAAGGCTACCCTAACTTACCTCAGCTTAACTGGGTGTTAGGGAGTGTGGGACGAGAATGATGAGGACTATAAAGTCCTTCAATCACTCTACAGACCCCAAATATAGGATGGGGCTAGGCGAGCTAGTTTTTAGGTTCAACACTACACCTCAGGAAGCTCTCTTCCTAAGGATGGAAGCATGGTCCTGGGACAACAATGTGGCACGCTAGTGTTTCTTAAGTGTGCTATCATTTGTACAACCAAACAACTAAAGAGACAAGGTTGAACCTAGGAAAGCAAGGTAACGACCCAGCTAACTACCGCTAAAGGGCCAAAATAATGCTATTAAGTAAATAAAATATTCTCTAATATGATAAAGTAAAAATGTGAGACTTAGGGTGGCAAGAATGATCTCACAAATAAATTCATTCACCAGCTAGCTCCCAAAAGCACATCCAAATACACACAAAGAGGAGGAAAAATGTTGGGTGGCTATATAGAGGCCTGCCTTAGTCAAACCCTCGTTTAGGTGTTTCCACCTTCATGGAAAATTAATAAAGCGAGTATGCTAAAGAAAGTAATGTAATGTAATGAAGAACACTAAAAAACTACAAAACAGTAAATGTGCTTACTCAACCAAGTAATAGAGGAGAGCAGTGGGAAGCTTACCACCTCCACCAAAAGCACTCAAGGCTAATGGAGGAGAGAATGAGAGTACTCAAGCCTCTTCTACAATGGTTTTGTCCCACACTTTCTCTACTGAAGTGATGGAATGAATTTGTTGCTACTAAGAAGTGAAAAAGTGTTGCTAGAAGTGCTTGGAATGCTTGGAGTGAGTGTAAGAGTGTGAAGAAGCTGAATTGAAAGATTGGAAGAAGTTGAAATGCATGTAGAAGGAGAGATGAAAAAAATGGCCATATTCAGGTCGGTCGGTTGAAGAGGGCATTAAAAGTTGACTACCACTGAGAAGTGTAACGCCTCTATAGGTCAAACCATAGGAATATTCCAGGGACATAAGCGCACCGCGCAGATGTTTACACATGCGCGGGAATCCCTAATATAAATTCCCCCACCAACAATCAGAATAGGTGCCAAGTGGAATGAAAGCAGTGGGATTAGGTGTAATTAAGCCTTCAAACTTGGTTTTCTAAAGTGGAGAAGGGAAAGAGGGGAATTTGCATAAGGGGTGCAAATTCACTCCTATACATTTTACCCCCACTTTAGCAAGCATGAATACTGATGAGTGCTTCAATAAAGTAGATCGAAGAAGAGTAAGGTTAGAAATGTATACTTGAACCATTGAGGAAGTAGACCATGATCTAATGAACTTGAAGGTGCAGGGCAAGCAAAGGGCTTCATAGCTTCTCAGAACTATGAAGCCGAAGAAAGAAAGTGTGTTATAGGACCACAGACCTGCAAGGAGGCAACCCAAAAGATCTCTCACATGAAGGAAGCCCCGTGATGTAAGTGCCTTACAGGCCTTTAGACCTACAAGGAAGGTGTCCCCCAAGAACTCTCACATGGAGGATACCCAAGAAGCATCCCCCAAGATCTCTCACATGGAGGAAGCCAAGAAAGCACCTTATAGACTTGTAGACCTGTAGGGAAGGTATTCTCCAAGATCTCTCAAATGATGAAAACCCAAGGAAAGAGCCCTATAGACTCATAGAATTGTAGGGAAGGTAACGCCCAAGATCTCTCAGATGGAGGAAACCCAAGAAAGCACCCTACAGGCTTGCAGACCCGCAGGGGATCCACCCTGAAGATCTCTCACATGGAGAAAGCTCAAAGGAAGCACCCTACAGGCTCTTAGACCTATAGGGAGGTATCCCCAAAGATCTCTCACATGGAGGAAACCTAAAAAATTATACTCCATAGAGTCAAGATGTGGCCACATAGGCAAGTAAGCAGACAGTCGCGTAGATTGTCAAAAATTTGGAAGACTTTCAAAGGGGTCCCCTGGGAACCTATCATGAAGAATGGGTCCACTCAAGGGATGCACAGTTTGAAAGAAGATATTTTTGTTCTTGAATTGATCCATCATCAAGGGATCCTTTTGAAATATGTTCACTTCATCAAGGAATTCGAAAGGAATAATATGCCCCCTCATGAGGGGAAGGTCAAAATTGTTCCTGAGGAAGGTTTTAAAATTCTTTCTTTATGAACCCATGGTGAAGGAAACATGTTCCATTGGGGTTTCAAGTAGAGAATGTGATTTTGAAGAAAGGTTTGCGAAGATTTTCAAGAAAATATTCATTGGCAACAAATGAATTTTCTAAAAATTGGAATGTCAAAGAAAGGCATTATCACACATGAGAGGGACAACTCAAGAAAAGAAGAGAGAAAGATAAAGGGAAAGAAAAAGAGAAAAATATAAACAAAGAACACAAGGGTAGCCTGATATTTCAGGGTCAGAACTGCTCATAAATATATTTATATATATATATATATATATGTATGCATGTATAATAATAGTATATAAATGAACTGTCATCAACCCCCTACTATATCAAACCATGTGAAGAATGCATGAGAAGACAAAGTAAAAATAAAAATTTGGGTCAACATGGAAAGGAAGTCTAAATTCCCCCAACACTTTTCATTGTCCCCAATTTATCAAAAATCAAGCACAAACATGGAATAATGATGATACAAATAGAGGTAGGTTTATGACATAAAAAACAATGATTGTATCCAAGTACCAACAGGGGTGACAAGGGTCATCTAGGCACACATAGCACGATGATAGGGTAACACATCACAAAACACACACACACAAGATCAAGAAGAGGCCTCCTCCTAACATTGATCGACCAAGAGATTGTCTACTTCCCACCCTAGGTCATCGTAGGGGGAAGGAGGATGAGCCTGCAATGGTGGGATGTTAAGAGGAGGAGCATTTGACCCTCTTGCAACAAGGGCTAAGGAAGAGGGCCCCACAAGGTCTTCTTTGTTGAGCTCTTGTAGAGCTATGGTCAGTGATTTCATGAAGATCACTAACAAGGCCAAAACCTCATCCACAGAGTTAAAAATGCACCCTACAAGAGCGTCATGTCTAACTTCAGTAGATGGGGCAGGCTATGCCTAGTTGTGCCTGAGATTCACCACTAGGCTCACTGAATGACTTGGGAGTAGTGACAAACTCAGGGGAAGCCAAGACTGGTTCCATCACTAGGAAAAAACAAGTCAGCACGAGACTACCTTGTGAAGAAGGTGGCCTCCTCTTACATCCTTCACTACTAAAAGGACCACACTCCACCTTTTGCTTCATTAGAGGAGATGAACTCCCCATAGACAAGGCTAGAGGTGCGGAGGAAGAGGAGGAAAGAACTGTAGTGGATACAACCAAGGTATTAATCATATCCATGGGTTTTGAGAAAGGTTGGATATCCGGAATGGACATTGGAAAAGGCAGCTCCACTGAAGGAGCGATGAACACCTATACCCCCTTGGGGTTAGGCGCATTCGTACTCAAAGTGGAAGCTAGAAGCAACGCGGGACCAGATTGAAGAGAAGCAGAAGGAAGGGGAGAAGAAGACACTGTGGGAAGCCTTGAAGCAGGGGTGGTCATCTCTTCTTCCTTCCTTTACAAGGTGGATTGCTTAGCTATAAGAGCCTTTTGTTGGCACTTACGCTCATGCGCAAGGAAATTTTTATGACTCTTTCAGTTGGAGGCCAAAAGCTATGAAGGAACAAAAGGTTCCTGCTCAACCATGGGAGCATCCACTATGGCCATCTTCGGCGAAGGAATGGAATCCTAAATGGGAGTAGGAGGAGCAGGTCAAGGAGCAATGAGGGGAGTTAGCTCAAGAGCCTCAGTAGCTGACCTCTTCCCATTTACTGCTTTGGGAGGAGTGGTAGGAGGCTATGGTGGTCGAGACAAAGAAGACTCTCCATGGTAGACCTTCTTCCCATTATACCAAATGAGTCTAGGCTTTGTTAGTAGAATAGGAAGTTTGAATGTAGGACGCTTAGGCTTTCTCCAAGTAGGCACTATAGGATTCTCCTGCAAGCGTAGAGCAGAATCTAATGGTACCATAGCGAAGTGAGAAGAAGTGTTAGATTGAATCATGAATGAGGAAGAAGGAGGATCTTGGGACCACTTCTCTTCTTCCTTCCTACATGCCTTAGTGGCATCACTATCAGCTTTTAAGAAAGCCCTATGTGAAACAACATAAGGTGACAAAGGGTATCTCACTTTTGGCTTTAGGCACCCTTTCTTATAGTTCAGATACATTTAGTTGAGAAGGTCCATCCTAGGCAGAAGAGGACCAATGGGCGTAGGCCAAGAGTAGTCCAAGGAGTAGCTACCATGAGCAACGAGTGGTTTATAACTAGTGTCATGAATTACATGCACATAACCCCTATGGATAAATTTTAAACATTTATCAATGACCAAAGGCACCGCATTCATAGCCACTAACCAAGGGATACCCAACTTTACTCTAAAGAGCTCAAACCTAGGGATAATGTCAAATAGGAGTTTCATAGATTTAGGTCCAACCAAGACCAACGGGACAATACTACCCAAAGGGGGCACGAAAAGCTTGTCATGTGTGCACATGGTACTCACAAGTGCATCATACCCATCTTTATGTAAGAATTTAATCAACATGATCTCCTTAGTGATGATGTTTACTTGTGATGTTGGATCAATGAGAACACCATATACGATGTTTCCATTGATCCACATGGGGATGTAGAGAGGATATGGTTCCCTATTAAAATCCATCAGTAGGAAATTCCTATGAAGTGAAGGTTATGCTAGTACCACTGTCCGTAGGCTATGCATAAGGGATAGGTTGGTGCAGGAAGGAGGCCATTATGCACACTAGATGATACTTTCACAGAGTCCTTAAAGGTCAAAAGATAATATGGTGACCCAATTAAGGTTTCGTTAAGCAACACCTTTGGAACCTTCCAACTATGCCAACTAGGGGTTGCAGGTCAGGTTGTAAGGAAACAACCTCACACCTACAACAATCCTAGAATAAGAGGAAAGGAACTTTCAGTATCACAAAATGGAACCAAAAAAGTTCACATCGGGTTCACCAAAAATGTAAGAGAGGGGGACCAACCACGTTCAAGGCCCAAAGTCATGGAGGGCCAAGAGTGGAAGGCTACCCTGACTTACCTCAACTTAACAGGGTGTTAGGAAATGCAAGATGAGAATGATGAGGATTATACAGTCCTTCAATCACTCTACAAACCCCAAATATAGGACAGGGCTAGGCAAGTTGGTTTGCGGGTTCAACACTATCCTCAGGAAGATCTTTGCCCGAGAATGGAAGCATGATCCTAGGATGATAGCATGGTGTGCTAGCATCTCTCAAGTGTGCTAGCATCCATATGACCAAACAACTAAAGAGACAAGGTCAAACCTAGGAAAATAAGCTAATGGCCCAACTAAGTACCACTAAAGGGCCAAAATAATTCTATTAAGTAAAAAAAATATGCTCTAATATGATAAAGTAAGAATGTGATAGTTAGGGTGGCAAGAATGATCTCACAAAGAAATTTGTTCGCTAGCTAGCTCCCAAAAGCACGTCCATAAAGATGACGAAAAATGTTGGGTGGTTGTATAGGGTCCTGTTGATGGTCTTTTTAGCACAACAACATGCAAACAGAATATTGCTATTCTATTTCTCCTGAAAGAGAAAGATAACACATGGATACCTTAGCTCCCAAGGTCCTTGTAGTTGGTTCTCAACTGTGCCGATGTCCCTCAGTGGCCAATGTAACAGTAATATTCAAGGGGCCTACTGGTGTTGAGCTTCTGGATCGTTCTAAGATCAAGCATGAAATAAAACCTAATTTAATTGGGGTTTTTAAAGAAACAACAAAAGATAGATCTAGGTTTTGGGACAGAGAAGAACAATAATTCATCCAATTTTAACCAGATTTTGTAGCTTCAAGGAATTTGTTAACTAAAACTACAGAACAAAGTAAACTTGTGATTGAAACACAACCTCTTTCATTCACAGTGCTAATTCAAATAACAGATTTTAAGTTACCATTTAAATAAGACACAAAATAACATTTCACTCCTTGAAGACTTCACAAATCAAATGATCAACTTAAGAAAAATATCATTTAGGAACACAATATGAAGTAGATTAAACTCTGATTACTTCTACTATTAATGAAATAGATAAGCAATATTTACAAGGCTGGCACAATCACCAATGTACAGAGAACCTGTGATTCCAGATTGTTTCCAACTACACTAAGAAAACTTGAAAAATACATTACAGCCAATACTCAACTTTACTACTAGACAAGAAGACAAAAGAAGCTCTCATTACTCAGAATCAAGATGCAACTCTATCTCCTGCTGCTAACTGACTAACTCCTAGATTTTAATTCTAGTCTTCACTATCTCTTAAAAGTTCTAACTTTCTTCTAAATCATTCTAACCTTTCTAAAGTGGCAAGAATTCCACATATATACATAATGTACCAAAAGAATGTGTTGTCTCCCTATTTTAGGGTTTTTACAAAATATCTGCTTCCAGGAGAGTCAGCTCTTAGATCTTTCTGAGAAGAGTTAATGCTGTATTCCATGAGAATCCTTGCTGTTCGGGTCGGTGATGGCTTGACCTCAGGAGAAACCTTTAGATCTTTTTGTAGCTGCAACATTTACTCTTTGTCTTCATGTCCACCTTGAACTCTACTCGGGTCGCCTTGAATGCTCCAGGGAACTTTACCATTAATACTGATCAACCTTTGCTAGTGGTTACTACAGCTATCCCTATGAGTCATAGATCCTTCCTTCGGCCTTCTTCATGTTCCAGAACTCTATTGCAGGTTGGTTGTCTTCTAAAACATCATCGGGCCTCCTTGTAGATTTGAACATTACACCTGAGCTGATCCATTGCCTCCTTGATCCCAAAATGGATCCATCTCACTTGCAATCTATTGGTCTTCTTACACAGGGGTGGTCAATCGGTCAAACTATTACTGGTCCACCCCCTGAGCTTACTTTCATTAGTTAGACATACGCCACGCTAGATTCTTGAGCAGTCAAAAGTGGTTCGTATTGAATCGTATGTTGATGAGACACTCATCGTGTCTCCCCAATGTGATTTTCGCTTTTATCAACCATCAGAATGACACTAGACAGTCAACAAGACATTTCAGCGAGCTAAAGAAGTCATATCAAGCTCACAAAACCTATCGGAAAGACTGCATGTTCTTGCCAAGACCACATGGCGAAGCCTTTTTCATCCCTCAGTGAGCACATTCTTATGTCGGGGAGACCTTATCCCGAACTCCTCTTCCCCTACCAAGTTTCTCCTTGTAGCATCTCCCGTCGCTGAGACACCATCGGGTCGGCAAGACATCTTATCGAACCCATTCCATCCGCTCAGAGTCTCCTCGAGTTCCTTTTATTTCCCCGAGCTTGGGTCCCTTTGCTTCGGTGTGACTTTCATCCTTTGCCAAGACCTTTTGGTGAAGGTATAATCCTTGGCCAAGCTCAATGTCCTTCAATGGGACCTCCCTTCATGTCGGCATGACCCTCGCTTGTCACCGTGACCTCATAGCGAAGCCCCTTTATTTGTTTGGAGTCTCCCCGAGTTAGAGCTTTTCGCCGTGACTTTCTTCCTTTGCCAACTTCTTTTTGTTTCGGCATGACTTTCGCTCTTCGGCAAGACACTATACCGAAAGGGCAATCCTTCAGCGAAACCCCCCAACTGTCGGGGAGACATCTCCCCAATTCAAATCCATCTCGCCGATCTCAAATTTCATATCGGTGAGACCCTCAAGCTTCGGCCAGACCTCTTGTCGATCTTTCCTTTTTTTTCCCACTCACTTGATTCCATCGCCAAGACCTTCTCAGGTCACCGTGACTTCTTAGCGAGCTCAAATTGTTACGTTGATGCCACTTACTCTTCGGCTGGCTCCTTCATGTCGCTGAGACTTCCTTCGGTCGGTGAGACTTTAAACCAATCAAGGCCTCCTTTCGCCAAACTCTATTGTCGCCAAGACCTTTTCTTGTGGTCATACTGATATGCCCCCCTTTTGTGTCCTGTTGGCGTGACCAAATGTATTCTCCAAGACCTCCCTCAGTAGAAAAAATCTTTCATTGAAGGGCACACCTTTTATCGGCAGTCGTTAAGACATAAGGATCTTGCCGAGACCCTTTGCTGAAGGAAAAATCCTATGTCAATGGGAAGCTCCTAGTCGCCATGACCTCGATTGATGTCTTGTCGATAGTTGACTGCACATTAATTCCACTCGCTGTGACATCTCTGGGGTCTTTTCGATAGGCAACATAGACGCATATCGATAGAATGCACTGGTAATCAGCAAGACATCAGTAAGATCTTGTCGACTCCTACCTTAGAGGATTTTTGTTACCAACTGGATTGAGGAATTGTTGGTGTAATTAATATTTAATTACACTTTGCATAAGTTTACTTAGGAAATTATTTAATTCCTAAGTTATAGGATCTTATCTTTATCTTTTGAGCTATCTTGTTGCTCAAGATAAGATTAGGGTTTGCATCTTTTCTTTTATAAAGCAAATCATATCTTGTAATTTATTGAATTCTCGAATAATAATATTGCACATCTTTTGCAACCTCTTGCTTTTTCTGATTTTCTCTTCTGTGGAAGGTCTTTTCGGTTTGAAAATCTGATCACGGGTTTCTTTTTTGCATTTATTTTGCCTGCGGTCATATGGCCGACCAAGGGCTAAAGGAAAAAGAGCTAAAATTTTGCACCCATTTAGCCTGCATGTACCCTGACTTGCCTCCATATAGCTATTTTTTTCATTTGATCATAACTTTTGATCCCGGAGGCGTCTTTTTTAAACAAGATACCATCGTAAAGCTAGCGAGCCCAATTTTCTGATGGTGCAATATGTTTCCAGAAATTTTGCTGTTTGATGGGATATTTTTCCATTTGAAGTCAGATGTTCAGATTTCACTCCGAAGGGCATATCTTTTGATTTGGTGCTCCATTTTTCATCATTCTTGCGGCGTTGGAAAGCTGATTCTATCCTCTACACAGATCTGACATCAATTTATATTTTCTATTTATGCATGTTTGTATGCTCTCCTTTTACAATCGTTGGGTTATTGTAATAAACGAACTATGATAAAGTTCTATTCAGGGGGGTTTCTTGCATAATAAATCTGATTAGAGTGTAGTTTTCACTTTGATCACCATATTTCATTTTGTTTTGATGGAAACTCGCATGGGTTATCTAGTCTCCTTTTTTCTTTTAGCCACATTTTTTTCTATAACTTGACACATGTCGAATTCATTGGTTCACACTTCAATTGGGAGATTACGTTTCTTGATCCTCATTGGTTCAGATTCTTCTCAGTTTGAGGGCCATGTTTTTGTGGTTATTGTTCTAGAGTCTATTTTTGGTACTCCTTCCCATGGAATATTTTTAGCCTCAGTATGGCATCGGCATCGAGATACACGGTTTCTAGATTCTGTCATCATCGCATCTCCTGTTGCTTCACAGATTCCAGGGTTGTTCCAGTTTGTGAGTTTTCGAGTGTTTCGTGGCATCGGATCTGCTGTCACATTATTTTGATTCCGGTTTTGGTTTCAGTTGTAGACAAAAGTATCTTTCCTTTCTTGTCAAACTACGGTTCCAGTGTTACTCCACAGTGATCTTCCAGTGCTTCTTGCAATAGTCATCTCATTGTAGGGGGGTTTTGTCCCACTGGGTTTTCCTTCTCTACCTCATCTTTGCATTTGTACTTGGGTACCTGATTAGGCCTTGTTGCCGGGACCCATTCATGCTTTCTTGCATTCATCTTAGTTTTAGGTGCATGCTTTATTTGCTTCTCCCTAAGTTGCACTTATGGGGGGGTGTTGGTGTAATTAATATTTAATTACACTTTGCATAAGTTTACTTAGGCAATTATTTAATTCCTAAGTTATAGGATCTTATCTTTATCTTTCGAGCTATCTTGTTGCTCAAGATAAGATTAGGGTTTGCATCTTTGCTTTTATAAAGCAAATCATATCTTGTAATTTATTGAATTCTCGAATAATAATATTGCACATCTTTTGCAACCTCTTGCTTTTTCTGATTTTCTCTTCTGTGGAAGGTCTTTTCAGTTTGCAAATCTGATCATGGGTTTCTAACAGGAATGCCTTCCAACTGAGCTCATTTGGAAAATACCATCATGTGTGGTGATTTAATCCTGCAAAAGAAAGGTCTGCATTAGTAATTAGGGGAAAATAAAACACAAAATATGTCATAATGAAATCCATTATTGCTTGTGATTATTCCAATGCATCCTTAGCAAGAAGAAAACCAACTTAAGCCGAGACAAAACCAAAATCAGATCAGACAGAATAAAAGATAAAACATGGAGAAGCAAAAGAAACCCCAAGAGCAAAGCAAATAAACAAAAGTAAGAAAAGAAAAAGAAAGGGGGACCCATTTTTTTCCAAATCAAAATGGGGGTGGTTATGCAAGGCATAATAGGT
The DNA here is from genome assembly GCA_007258455.2 of Sequoia sempervirens. NCBI lineage: Eukaryota > Viridiplantae > Streptophyta > Pinopsida > Cupressales > Cupressaceae > Sequoia > Sequoia sempervirens. The sequence goes on along the minus strand of VDFB02086081.1, from coordinate 17,092,761 downwards.
CCTACCTCAGTTAGACCCCCATTTAGGTGTTTCCACCTCCATGGACAACCAAAAAAGTGAGTATTATAAATAGAGTAATGTAATGTAATGAAGAACACTAAAATACTACAAAATAGTAAATGTGCTTACTCAACTAGGTAATAGAGGAGAGGAGTGGGAAGCTTACCATCTCCACCAAAAGCACTCAAGGCTAATGGAGGAGAGAATGAGAGTACTTGAGCCTTTTCTACAATGGTTTTGTCCCACAATTGCTCTACTGAAGTGATGGAGTGAAGTTGTTGCTACTAAGGAGTGTAAAAGTGCTACTAGAAGTGCTTGGAATGCTTGGAGTGAGTGTAAGAGTGTGAAGAAGATAAATTGAGAGCTTGGAAGAAGTTGAAATTCATGTAGAAGTAGAGAATTTGAAGGAGAGATGAAGAAAATGACCATATTTGGGTCGGTCGGCCGAAGGGGGCATTACAAGTCGACTACCAATGAGAAGCGTAGCAACTCTGCATGTTCAGCCATAGGAATTTTCCAGGGATGTAAGCGCACCACACAGACATCTACGTGTCACGCAAGCATCCCTAACAGAAATTCCCACACTGATGCTCAAAACAAGTGCCAAGTTTAATGAAATCAATAGGCTTAGGTGTAATTAAGCCTCCAAACTTGGTTTTCTAAAGTGGAGAAGGGAAAGAGGGGAATTTGCATAAGGGGTGAAAATTCACTCTTATACAGTTAACTTCCTTATTAATTTTTGTTCACACGAGGGTTTTGTACCTCTTAATTCAAAGGAAAGCCACAAATGAAATTGTGGCCTTTCCAGAGCTATTAGCGAATAAGCACTAGTGCTTATCAAGTAAAGGAGATATATTATCACCATCTTTATTAAAGGGGGCCAATCCATTCACTAACAACAATCAAATAACTCAGCACCATGAGCTCCGAAAAGGTAAATTACTACCACAACCTCCAAAATAGGAAGACACAATTACCACACATCCTTTGTCAAAAGAGCCAAAGATGTCATTATACTCTCACTACAATCTAAAGGTAGAATCCAAGAACTCCTTATGACACCAAAAACTATTACAAAAGACCATCCATCTTTTAATCAATTATTATCCATGGATCACTACACATTTTAACAACTTAAAATTAAAATATTAAAATAAAGAAGATAGATTTACACATTATGTAACTGCATAAAGATCCCATTGAAAGTAATACTAAGTTATACATGGAATCATGACCATTATCATTTCCAACACTCAAATGAAAGTGAACAAAGATTCTTATGCTCCATAAACTACTACTAAACATTCAAATGAATAACTATATCAGTTACTCTCAATAATAATCTCTTATTGCAATAAGCATACTAGTATAATAATGGTGACCAAGAATATGGCCTACCAAACATAATCCACATCAAAAAAAATTGCAAGATGTACACATATGAAACATCTCAAAGGAGAAATACATAATCAATGCTCCAGTCTCAAATAACTAAAAAATAGATTCAACCCCACATCAATATCATATAAAACAAAGATATTCAAGTATAATATGTGGATTTCTAAGACTTAAACACTAGGATCAACACTATATCTGATTTCCTAATCAAACCCATGTAAGAGTAACCATAGATCAATAAGAATCCTCCAAGAAGCCATGTGAACATGCAATTTTCTTCATCTATAACATCCTGAATACAATCTCATCATAGATCTACATATCACATATTTTAGTTAACATGTAAAACATAAAAAACCATCTTTTTAAATCTGAAATCCATTTTAAATTCCAAGCATTCACATCAAATGTGTCATTTGAATAATGGAATAAGCACAGATCTACAAACCCACAATTGAAAACAAGAGAAAATTGCAATCCAATTGAAAAACAAAGTTTTCTAGGAGCTTATAACATATGAAACTTATTAGCTCCACAAATCATAGAGGTTAGTGGCTTATCTTCCAGTGCTTTAATGTCGTAAGGTGATAAAACCGTGAATCCAACATAAGCACTCCATTTTGTAGTCCAAATCGAGGGTGTTTCTCTATGTGACTAGAATTTCACTACCCATACAACATGAACACCTTCTAATTGCACATGACCACAAGGTAAAGGAACAAAACCACCAAACAAGAGGATACACACATTTTCAAACAAGATTTCCAAGTTACTAAAAGATAACCAAATCCATAAAGATCCATAATTATGAGCTTCCAATGCCCAAGATAGATCACATTGACAATATCCATGACTTCCAATCACAAATCTACAGAAAAAAGATAAAGAAAAAAGAAGGAATACCCAGAACTTAGTTAACCATCAACTATGATACCAAATGATGAGAAATATACAATTTTTATTACTAATTGTTGAAAAAACAAATATCTATCCAAATATAACTTCAATGGATGAGATACAAGGCTTGGAATGAAGGAACATAAAAATATAAAACTTATATGCAAATATGAAAAATAAGTTATCTTAATATGGAATTACCATATGATTACATCTATTTTCTTTATGATGCTTAAAAATAGCCAACGTAACATGCTTATAAACACTTCCTTATGTGAACTTATAACATAAATATATAAAGAAAAAATCACCATATGATAGCAATAACAATGCACAAATCAACAACATATTAACATCACATAACACTAGATTTACATGGAGAAACCCTTACAAGAAAAAAACTCAACAAGAAGAGAGGCCAAGTATGCATAATCTTCAAGTAAATGGAATTACAATACAACTAATTCCATTCTCCTCTTTTCCTCCACCATGGCATATTTTTTGCACCTATGAACAACCTCTTTATACCTCAACCTATCCTTGTTCTTGCATTGAAACTCTAAATTACTGTTGCTCATATTTTTTACTTCCAAGAAGTTGATTTTATAGACTTGGGAAGACATATAATGCACCAAACATGGTTTCCAAATATGAACCTTCATTCCAAACATCCCTAACCCTTGGAATGGCACCTCAGAATGTGAATATCACTGGTTTTGGATCTAATACTTTCCCTCCAACTTGAGAACCCAAACATGGAAGAGAAACTTATATTAAATGCAATAAATGATGGAATTACATATTTCCAAGCACCCACTTGGAGAATATCAACAATCACTCAATTATCTTTTTCATTATCTTTTATTATACCATTCTAAGTTTCCACATGTGGAGAAAATAATATTAAATATTTATGTCCCTAAATCCCCTTTACCACTGCTAGTGGAACCCATCACTCCTTATGAATGTAATATAAACAATGGTGAGAATAAATATTACAAAATATTTTCCCACTTCAACCTAAGTGCCTAGAGAGACTTTCTAAGGATGTTGGAACCATGCAATATGGCCTAGGATTTACAAGGTAGATGGCACCTTAATCTTAACAACAAAAACTATTTGGATCCAAAAAGAAAAGAGAATCAATGCATTTAAATGTAAAATAAAAAATTATTTCCAAATTTAATAATCCAATAGCTAAACATCCCTGTCCTCCATCCCCTAAATACATTTTGTATCCCTGTGTCCTAAAATCCACTATCATATATTGTCTATCCTCACAAAATCCTACATCAAGTTCTCATCCAATCCTTCAATTCCCATCACAATGCATGGCAATGTTGGTATTGAAAACATTCCCCCATCAAACTTCCCTCTTGTACTTTTATATAAATTATTTCAAACACCCCATCCCTTATCCCATGTACCTCTCCCATCAAATCCCTTTAATCCATGTATTTACATAGCCCACCCACCCTAACATGGTTGTACCGACACTCACTCTAAATGGTCTCCTCTCATGTCCATATGGAACTAGATATTTGAGTCCTTTCTCCATATACCTATCACCTATCCATTATCTTCATAATACACTTATCCAAATCCTTATTCTCATCCTTCTCCATCCAAACTATTCCAAAAAAAAGGTGAAAAAAGTATTTTTTTTGTCAAATCATGAAAACCTAGAAAATAGATGCCTTGAGAAAGTATCATGATGAAAAATTGGTAACCAAGTGTCATATATAAATCCCCCACCCATTTTATCTCTACACTTAAGGGAAAGTTTCCTCTTTCTATGTATGCTTTAAACACATCTTGGCATGCATTCCCCTATTTCAGATTTCATCCTTTTGTAATCTTATCCTTCCATCCTTACTCACCTCCAATACATACATCTTATCCACCCATATCTCTAATCCTTCCACTCAAATTTATATCCTTTATCCTCCCATCATATTATATCATCATACATGAAATATATCTTGAATGGGGCAGATTATTCCTTTGTGACATGGACCTTTGAGATTAAATTTGAATCATCCATTCATCCAATAATTCTTCTCATCCCCTATCCAAAACCTTCATCTCTTTATTCTATACTCCTTTCATCCCATTTTTTATCTCCCTACCCAAAAACTTCATCCCTTCATCCTATACTCCTTTCATTCCCCCAATCCCTACATCCATATCCACCATCATGTTGTGTTATGGAGACTAATCAAACTCAGATAAAATCTTCATATTATTTGATTTATTAAATAATTTGCTACACTAATATTTATGTTTCACTTAAAAGGTGGTTAGAAATAAATATTAAATGCCACAATTGATTAGTTATAGCTGGAAGTGATTAGTTACAATATTTTAAAATATGAAGTCTATGGACAACTGAAAAAAGTAAATGTAAGCTCCCAAATACTGTGTTTTATTGGGTGCATGAGGCACAACCAATGTCCACACTTCATTTTTAATTAATGGGAAATGTGTGGGATTATATTAGAACACTCAGTTATGAGTTTTGAGGTGTGCAGGTCATGAAAAATGTTAGTAGAAAATTGCATAGTAGTGGCTAGAAAAACGCAGGAGAAGCTGCGGGTACCCGTAGCCATGATTGTGTAAAACTAGAAAGTGAAAAATGTGATAAAAACATTGTTGCATGTCTTTGCATGTCAGTGTAAAGGTTATTTTTTGGGAGATCAATATATTTTGGACCCTCTTGTTGGTGGATGTAGCCCAGATTTGGGTGAACCACATTAAATCTTTGTGTTGTCTTATTGCTGCTATAATTTTTTGGGTTTTCTATTTATCTATTTTATTGATTAGATCTCCATTTAACTGATTTAAATATACCTTCTAACCCTAACAAGTGGTATGAAGGTTGTTTCTAGTTATCCTTTGTAGGAAGGTCTCATGGTTGAGTGGGAGTTATGGCAGAAGAGGGCAAGTTGAAGGTAGAAAAATTTAATGGGAATAACTATCAGTTATGGAAGATGCAAATGGAAAACTATCTCTATCAGAAGGATTTATGGTAGCTATTGGAAGGGAAAACCAAGAAACCCTTGGCTATGTATGATGAAGATTGGGATATTCTAGATAGAAAGGCACTTGCTAGTATTCACTTGTGCCTAACACAATTGGTGGCGTTTAATATTTGAACAACAAATACAATGAAAGATTTGATGAAGACCTTGGGAAAACTATATTAAAATCCTTTTGCTTCAAATAAGGTATTTCCTATGAAGTGTTTATTTAATATGAAAATGGTAGAAGGTGGGTTATTTGTTGATCATTTAAATGAGTTTAACATAGTTACCAATCAATTGATTTTCGTTAATGTAAAATTTGATGAATAACTTAGGGATCTTTTGATTTTGTGTTCTTTTCTTGAAAGTTGGAATAGCTTGGTAATGGCAGTTAGTAATTCTATTTTTTGCTCAAATACACTAAAATTTGATGTTGTTTTTGGTGTTATTTTGAGTGAGGAAATTTGTAGGAAAATCTCAAGTGGTACATCCACATCAGGTAGTGTTTTGAATGCAGAAAGAAGGGGAAAAATAGAGGAGAGAGGAAAGAATTTTGGAAGTCATGGGAAGTCACAAGGAAAATCAAAGGACAAGAGGTCCCAATCTAGAGATAAGAAGGATTGTTGGTCTTAGAAAAATAAAGGAGACAAAAAAGAAGGAAATAAAGAGGAAAATGTGGTAAGTAGTAAATCTAATGAGGATGCTTTGATTCTTTCTCTTGATAATACTGATGATTCTTGGGTGTTAGATTCAGGGGCTTCATTCCATGCTATACCCCATAGAAGTTATTTTCTTGATTATGTTCAAGGGGATTTTGGGCTGGTTTATTTGGGAGATAACAAACCTTGTCAAGTTGTTGCAAAGGGAAGAATCAAGATTAAGTTGCAGAATGGGAATCATTAGCTACTAATGAGGTAAGGCACATTCCAAGGTTAAGCAAAAATTTAATTTCAATAGGGAAACTAGATTATGAAGGTTGTGTTGTTACATTTACTGATAAAAATTGGAAGGTTACAAAAGGTGCCTTAGTGGTAGCAAAAGGTGTGAAATTAGGAACCTTATATCTTTGTACAAGTCATATGGTTCCTTCTACTTTAGCTATTGTAGATAAAAATCAATGTTCAAGAACAGTTGTTGCAGTTCAGTAGGCAGAAAGTCAAACAGTTGTTGTGGATTTTGAATCAACACTGTGGCATAATAGACTTGGGCATATGAGTGCAAAAGGTATGAAAATACTTCATTCAAATAATTTTTTACCAGGTTTACAATGTGTTAATATGGATTTTTGTGAAATTTGTGTATGGAAAATAAAAGAGAGTTAGTTTTCTCAAGGATGGGAAATTGGAGCTTGTGCATACAGATGTATGGGGACTAGCTTAGGTATATCCTCTTAGTGGCTCTTGGTATTATGTCAATTTTATTGACGATGTAACAAGGAGGGTATGGATTTATTTCCTTAGGAAAAAAATTGATGTATTTGAAACTTTTAAAAAATGGAGAAACTTGGTTGAGAATGAGATGAGTAAAAAGTTAAAATGTCTTAGATCTAATAATGATGGTAAGTATTGCAGTAAATAATTTAAAGATTATTGTTCCTCTAATGGAATTTGTAGGCAAAAAATGGTTCCAAGGACTCCACAGGAAAATGGAGTGGCTGAGCGCATGAATAGAACAATAATCGAGCATGCATGGACCATGAGATTGAATGTTGGGCTACCTTTAAACATGTGGGGAGAGGCTGTAAAGACAACTATTTATTTAATTAATAGAGGTCCCTATAATCCTTTGGGTTGTGGTATTCTAGAGGAAGCAAGGAAAGATAAGAAGGTGAGTTATTATTTTCTCACAACCTTTGGTTGTGAAGCATTTGCATATATAGATTATGAAAATAGAACCAAGCTTGATACAAAATCAAGAAATTTATATTTGTTGGATTTGGCATTGATGAATTTGGTTATAGGCTTTGGGATTTTGAAAATTAGAAAATTGTGAGAAGTAGAGATGTCATATTCAATGAGAAAGTGTTGTACAAAGATTAGTTGCAACAACATGAGAATAAAGAAAATGATTATGTAGTGCTAGAGGATACTCCAAACAGTGATGTTCTAGTGGTTCCTCATGCTCCGCAACAACAACAACAACAAATACCAAAAACTCTAGTGAATGTTAGACGATCTTCAAGGATAAGTAGGCCTCCAAAAATATTTTCTCCCTCTTTGTATTCTATTTTATTGACTGATGATGGTGAACCAGAATGTTCTGATGAAGCTATGTAGGTGGATTCCAAGGTTCAATGGGAGCATGGAATGGAAGAATAAATGGACTCCTTGCTCAAAAATCAGACTTGGGACTTATGCAAGTTGCCTCCAGGTAAAAAGGATTTACCAAATAAATGGGTTTATAGGCTAAAAGAGGAAGATGGAGGTAAGAAAAGATTTAAAGCCAAGTTAGTTGTAAAGGGATTTGCACAAAAAAAGGGTATTGAGTTTGATGAAATCTTTTCTCTAGTTGTTAAAATGACTTCTATTCATATTGTTTTAAGTGTTGTGGTTGTTGAAGATTTACATTTAGAATAAATTGATGTTAAAACCACCTTTCTCCATGGTGATTTGGAAGAGGAAATATATATCGAACAACCACAAGGGTTTGAGGTCAAAGGTAAAGAGAAACTAGTGTGCAGATTGAAGAAAAGTTTATATGGCTTGAAGCAAGCACCTCGACAATGGTATATTAAATTTGATAGCTTTATAGCCGAGCATGGCTACAACCGGTGTAATTCAAACCATTGTGTTTACTTTAAGAGGTTAGATGATTATAGCTACTTTATTTTATATTGATATGTTGATGATATTCTTGTTGCTGGGTCTAAGATCGATCACATAAAGGAGTTAAAACAATAGTTAACAAACTCATTTTCTATGAAGGATTTGGGGGCAACCAAACAAATCCTTGGTATGAAGATTACAAGAGATAGGAAAAGCTGAATTTTTTTTATCTCAAACTAATTATGTTGAAAAGGTGTTGTAGAGATTTCATATGGAGAATGCAAAAGCTATCAACACACCTTTGCCTAGTCATGTTAAATTGACTAAGGATATGTGTCCAAAGACTCAAGAGGAAGAAAAAATGTCCAAGGTATCATATGCTTCAACTGTAGGAAGTTTAATGTATGCCACGGTATGCATGAGATCGGATATTGCACATGTCATAGAAGTTGCTAGCAGGTTTATGAGTCATCCTGAAGTTGAGCATTGGAATGTGGTAAAATGGATTCTTGGGTATTTGAGAGGTACATCCAATAAATTTTTATGTTTTGGGGGCTCTAATACTGATTTAAAAGGCTATGTTGACTCATATTTAGCAGGGGATAGAGATACCAGGCGGAGTACCACAGGTTATCTATTTACAGTTTATGGGACAATAGTGAGTTGGATTTCACAGTTGCAAAAAGTGGTTGCTTTATCCACCATAGAGGAAAAGTATGTAGCTACAACAGAGGAAACAAAAGAGATGATATGGCTACAACTTTTCATGGAAGAGTTGGTCAAACAATAGGCTGAAAGTTACTTGTCTATTGATAGTCAAAGTGCTATACATCTTGCAAAGAATTCTGCCTTGCATTCAAAAACCAAACACATATAGTTTAGATATCATTTCATTCAATTAGTGTTGGAGGATGGATAGGTAAGGTTGGAGAAGATTCATACAGATGATAATCCAATGGATATGTTTATGAAGGTGGTGACAATGGAGAAGTTGAGCTCCTCTTCAACTTTGGTTGGTCTTCAAGGTTGAATTAAGTAAAACATAATAGAAAGGTCCAACGTGTTGATTTCTAGTGGGAGTTGTAGGGGCAATAGTGTTATGATCAGTCACCAAGTGGGAGATGGTATGGAGTGGAGTCTGATTAGTCTCTAAGTGGGAGATTATTGTGTTATGGAGACCAATCAGACTCTGATAAAATATTTATATTATTTTATTTATTGAATAATTTTTTTCACTAATAGTTATGTTGCTCTTAAAAGGTGGTTAAAAACAAATATTAAATGCTAGAAGTGATTAGTTACAATATTTTAAAATATAAAGTCTATGGATAGTTGGAAAAAGTAAATGTAACAACCCAAAGAAAGCATTTTATTGGGTGCATGAGGCACAACCAATGGCCACTTTTCATTGGTAATTAATGGGACATCTGTGGGATCATATTAGAACACTCGGTGATGAGTTTTGAGGTGTGCAGGTCCTGAAAAATGTTAGAAAAAAATCGCATAGTAGTGGCTAGACAAACATAGGAGAAGCTGCGGGTACCCGTAGCCATGGCTGTGTAAAACCAACAAGTGAAAAAATTGATTAAAATGTTGCTACATGTTGCTACATGTCTTAGCAAGTCATTGTAAAGGTTATTTGCTGGGAGATTAATATATGTTGGACCCTCTTGTTGGTGGATGTAGCCTGGATTTGGGTGAACCGCATTAAATCTGTGTTGTCTTCTTGCTGCTATAATTTTCTAGGTTTTCTATTTCTTTGTTTTATTGATTAGATCTACATTTAATTGATTGAAATATACCTTCTAACCATAACACATCCATTAATCCCTCTTATCACCTCATACCCTCCATCCTATATTCCTTCCATCTCTTAATCCTTATTTTCATATCACCTCATTCAATAATCATATTCCCCCATCCATCAATCCATCCTACCACCTCATGCTCTCATCTCATCATCTCTTGTCATTTGTATCTAGCTACAATATACACACACCATACAATCCAACTCCATCCATCAAATGGATTAAAAGTATAAATAAAAAGGGAATGCACTTGCATTTAGGCACACTACCTAGAGCTCACTGCTCAAAACAAGAAAGGCTCATTGTCTTACAAAATATTTGTAATTACAAAAAAAATGAAATGAAAATATAGCATGTACGAATGCCTGGATTTAGTTCCAGTGAAGCACATAAAATAGATTATGGACCTTTTGTCCAATTCATACTTCTGCTCTACTCTGCTACAACAACCCTTTTGTTGCACAAGAAAAAATTCACTCAACAGATCTTCTGATGTATGCTCATACAACTGTTTTGAAAATTTTCACACACACACACCTTCTTACAACATCATGCACACTTACAAAAATAAATTACTGATCTCATATATATATCCACTAGCAAATATATTAATCACTTAAGTCAACTTCAACAAAACATGAAATATTCTCCAATAGTCGACTCAAATCACAAATTAAAATTAATGCGCACCCACACAAGTTGGCTAGACTATAGTTGGGACCCAAATAAAAATTCCCAACATAAGAAATATTAAAATAACTACTCCTTATACATCAGCAACATGCTATATACACCAGGTCAGCCATAATGAGAAAATAAACAATAAATCATTCCATTGAATCTCTTAACTTATACACCAATTGATGCAACATTACAAAACTTACCTATAGGGTAACATACATGCTTAACAAAATTTCGTAGGGATCCACAACAAAAAATGGTGATCCAGTGAAGCATACCAATCGACTGGCTGAACGGATACCCTGTTATTCATAGTTTCTGTAGGTAATACACTGCCTACTACAATTTTTGCTGGTGTAAGTAGATCCTGATCTGCAGACTGAGATAATGAATTTAGTTGCCATCAATGAAAAAACTAGAAGCCATAAACAATCTCCCAAAGCCATATTCCAACAGGTTATTCTAACCACATGACAAGAGATAGAAGCAATTTCATCAAGCTTGTGAAGGGGAATGGAGGCATAGTAAAGCTTGGAGATGATACTTTAGTATAGATCTGTGAAAAATTTATAATAAGTATCATTGGAAAGCATAGGAAAAAAGATTTTCTTTATGTTAAAGGTATCAGGAACAATATTCTTAGTGTGAGTTAGATATGTATCAATGGATACAATCTCATATTCAATGAAGGAGGATGTGAAATCAAAAAAGGAAAGTTTGGAAAATTGGTTGTAGAAGGATCTAGGACAAGTGGTGAGATATATAGTCTAAGGGGATGTCAATGGGAGAACTTGTCTTCTTGGACAAGCAAGTGAATGTTGGCTTTGGAACAAGAGAATGGGACACATTAACTTTGAGACTATTGTGAAGGTCAACTCATTACATGTGGTAAAGGATATGCCTAAGATAATCAACCCTACAAGTACTGTGTGTAAAGAATGTCAGTTTGGAAAGTAGTCAAGGATAAGTTTCAAGTTAAAAGATTATTCTTCCTCTAGACAATTGGAGTTGGTACATACTAATTTTTTTGGACCTACCAGAGAAAAAAATTCTGAAAGGAGAAAGGTTTTTTCATGTTTTTTATTGATGATTTCTCTAGGATGACATGGGTTACATTCTTGAAAGATAAATCTAATGCTTTTAATAGATTCAATATTTTCAAATCAATGTTGTGAATGAAATGAATTCTAAAATCAAATGTTTTAGGTCTGATAGATGAGGTTAGTTCACTTTAAATGACTTCAATGATTTTTGTGAAAAACATGGAATAAAGAGGCATCTATCTACTGCTAGAACTCCTCAGAAGAATGGGGTAGTGGAAAGGAAAAATAAGATTGTTCAAGAGATAGAAAGGACAATGTTGATGAAAGAAAATATTCTTGATGTTTACTAGAGAGAAGTAGTTCATACTACAGTATATATTCTTAATAGAGGATTGTTAATATTTAATAGCACTAAGACCGCATTGAGCTATGACATGGAAGACTAGCAACTTTCTAGTATTTTAGAGTCTTTGGAAGAAAATTTTACATTAGTAGAGATGAAGATGTGTTGGGAAAGTTTGATTCAAGAGTTGATGAAGGTATCTTTCTGGGATATTCATCCCACAGTAAAGCATACAGGTGCTACAACAAAATACTGGGAAGAATAGTTGAGAGTACAAATGTCAAGGTTGATGAAGATCTACATTAGAATATGTATGAAATTGAGGACTACAAATCTAATGCACCTCCCTAATTAGAAGAAGAAGAAGAAGAAGTTGAAGAGAAAGAAGAAACATCAAAAAAGCATAGTAAGACCCTTACAAATTATGTTTAAAGGAATCATTTAGAGGATCAAATTATTGGAGATAAGAATGAAGGAGTTCTGATGAAGAGAAGGATTGCAAAGAAAAATGAACAAGTACAAACTTTCTTACTATTTAAGAAAGAACCAAAAACTTTTGTTGATGATAGAAAAGATGAGGGATGGGTACAAGCAATGTAAGAAGAATTGAATCAAATTGAGAAGAATCAAACTTGGGAGTTGGTTCCAAGGCCTACAGACAAAAAATGTGATAGGAACAAAGTGGGTATTCATGAATAAGTTGAATGAAGAAGGATAGGTTGTCATAAATAAAGCAAGGCTAGTCTAAAAAGGCTATTCACAAGTAGAAGGAATTGATTTTGAGGAGAATTTTACTCTAGTAACAAGAATGGAAGCAATCAAAATGTTTCTTTCTTTTTCATCCCATAAGGACTTCAAAGTATATCAAATGGATGTCAAATTAGCCTTCTTGAATGGAGATTTGGAAGAAGTATACATAGAGAAGACTGATGGATTTCGATCATTAGAAGAACCAAACATGATATGCATAATCAAAAAGGCATTGTATGGTCTCAAGCAAGCTCCTAGGGATTGGTATGCAAGGTTGGACAAGTAATTGCTTCAACAAGGTACTATAGATAGTAATATTTACTACAAGATTAAGGATGAAAGAATTTTGATAGTTTTTGTATATGCTGATGATATAATCTTTGGTGGAAATGATGAGATTTGCAAGAATCTTGCTGAAGAAATGTAGAAGGAACTTGAAATTTCTATGATAGGTGAGTTGTCCTTCTTTCTTGGTCTTCAAATTGCTCATCTAGGTGATGGTATCTTTATTTCTCAAGAAAAGTATGTCAAAGAGATGTTGAAGAAGTTTGGTATGGAAGATTGTAAACATGTGAGTACTCCTATGGTAAATGGTTGTCATTTGAGAAAAAATGATGATTTTGCTCTGGTTGATTAGACTCTATATAGGTCTATGATTGAAAAAAAAGTGTACTTAACTTCTTCATGACCTGATATTATGCATGAGGTATGTTTGGTTGCAATATTTCAAGCTAATGCTAAAGAAACTCATGTGAAGGTAGTCAAGAGAATCTTTAGATATTTGAAGAGAAATCCAAATTATGGATTATGGTATCCAAAAGGAAATGACTTTGATTTGAGTGCTTACACTAATGTTGATTGGGTTGGTTGTGCTGATGATAGGAGTACCAATGGTGGTGCTTTATTTTTAGGAAGAAGATTGGTTTCATGGAATAGTAAGAAACATGATTTAGTATGTTTATCAACATCAAAAGTAGAGTCTATTGTTGCAACATTTTGTTGTACTCAAGTGTTGTGGATGAAGGAAACATTGAAGGATATCGAGATAAAGTATGATGAACCTCTTTCTATTCTATGTGATAACACACATGATATCAATATTTCCAAGAATTTAGTGATGTGTTCTAGAACCAAGCACATATCAATCAGTTATTACTTTTTGAGAAAGTTGAAAAAAAAGAAGTGAAGTTAGAGTATGTATCTAGAAAGGACCAGATTGCAAATAATTTCATAAATTAACTTGCAAAGGACACCTTTGAATATTTTAGAATAAGTTTGTGATAATTTCCCCTCCTTTTTCTTGCTAGATGCATAGTTGGTGCATCTGTCTAGGGGGAGTAATTCAATCCAAATCCTTATTCTTGGATTGATTGTGGCTACCTCTTAGGGGGAGTACGTAGTGGTTTTTGTTGATAGGGGAAGCCTATAAGTTGTTTCAAGAAGGAGAGTATGTATATCAAAGGGGGAGAGTTTGAAGAGGAGAAATTATGCTTGAAAGGGGGAGAGAAAGTCCATTTTCTCTTTGTCTTTGATGTCAAAGGGGGAGATATTTGTGCACCAAAGTGGTGTGAGGATTTTTTTCCATCAATTACAAAGGGGGAGATTGTTGCAATTTGGTTGTTATTGATGTCAATAGAGAGTTGTGGTCTAACTATTTGGTTGCCAGAGTCTTTGAGAAATGCTTTGTATTTCTCCATTGGTGATGCTTCTCTTGTAGTTTGGAAGATATATTCATGATGTGTCAAGGAATGTGTGATCTAATTTCCAATTCATTTTGGTTTCAGAAATATGTATTTGTGAGTGATAGTTTGAAGATTATGTTGATCCTATGTTGGTGTTTTCAAAGGTGAAATTTTTGGCTCTACATTCCTCTATGTTTGCAGATATGGTCATGCAGTTTAGAAGTTAAGTTTGACATGATGTGAATATGGTATATCTAAGGTTTCATGTCATTAATCCTTCCATAGAGAAATTTGAAGATGAAAGAGTATAGGACTATGTTGTCTAATGACTAGTTTCATTGTTTATTGGCTTGTGCCAACTTTTTGCTACATGAAGTTGTGAAAGGGATGTATGAGAATGTTCCTAAATATCATGTGATATTTTTTTTTTCTCCACAAGGTGTTGTATGGCTTCTCTAGAACTAGATTTTTCTAGAATGGATGTTTTACTGGGTTATACTTTTGTCTACCCAACTTAGGTATGTTGGTGTTGTGCACCATGAGCTCAAGTGTGAGAAGAGTCTAAGGAGTGTTTGAAGGTGTTGTATGGTTCATGCTGACTCATATAGGAGAAGTGCAAGTAATTCTTTATCATTCATGTGTACCTCTAATGTTGTGAAGCCTGGTGTGCTACAAGTTTTAACATAAGTCAAAAATTTCCCAAACCTTTTCAAAAGGTACTTAAATAATAGATTCCATCTTATTAGGAACAG
This sequence comes from Sequoia sempervirens, assembly GCA_007258455.2. Taxonomy (NCBI): domain Eukaryota; kingdom Viridiplantae; phylum Streptophyta; class Pinopsida; order Cupressales; family Cupressaceae; genus Sequoia; species Sequoia sempervirens. Next base: position 17,077,619 of record VDFB02086081.1, on the reverse strand, counting down.
GGTTTGAGATAAATATGCGATAAAATAAATGCAAAAATAAGGTCTAAAATAATATAAAACATAGAGACACAAATATATGTGGTTTACCCAATATGGGATACATCCACCGAGAAACAACTAGTCATTCCTTTATTCCACCCAACAATAAGGGGATACAACATGACACATTTGCATGATTACTCTAACACAACGCATCTGCTAAAAATTCATCTTCTCTTTATCATAGTTTCCACACGAAATACAATACAACACACAACAATAATGGAGTGACCTCATAAAAAGGGGTTTCTTTTTAGGACAATAAAAATCCAACATAATCCTTTTCATTGAATATGTGACCTAATAATAAATGATCAATATTTACATACTATAAATATTAACTAATGATATCAAACTCCATAACCAACACATACCACTCATCCCCTCAAATTTAGAGGTGAGACATGGCCTCCTACCTATCCTTCTCATACCTTCACATAAATCTAAAACATTTCAATGACTCCTTAAATTCTCACACATGTGAGACTCTAGGGGGGAGGTGTTCCACAAGATGATTCCCCATATAAAATTAGCAAGGGAAGATTGGATGGTATTAAAATAATCTCCCTTATTTCCCAACCCAAAAGTCATTTCACTCTTCCAATGAAACTTGGGAAGGGTGTGATCTTAAAAAATCTAAAATTATATCCCAAGGAGTCACCATCCCACAATTATTCACCATAGGGACCTAATTTTACCTAATTAATGAAAAAAATGACTTTCTAGGGCCTTTGAAAAACTCATCTATGTTCAAATATGATATTTACAATTTATGATGACTCTCACCCCAAGACCATAATACACACAATGTCATAAAAAGCTAAAAAATATATAGAAGATCACAAATTTCACATTACATCATATGAAAAAATAATACTTTAGTCCTCTCATGGAATAAATTCAAGGTGTTACTAGAAAAACACAACTAGGGTTTCTATAGGACATCCAAATGTTTTTCCATTGGTCATGAAATTCATTTGCACACTAGAAATAAATTCTAATTTATTTGAAGGATAGACAATAAATATATAATATTTAGTTAAACACATTTTCTACAATAAAAATTCTCTCATTTAGGTAACCATCATAATATATCTTACAAAAACACCCTAATTATGCAAATTAGTCAATTCAATTTATCATGGAATCTCCTAATGTTACTTTATACAAATTGTAAAATTCCCCAAATCATAACCTATAAAATTAATTTAAAATTTAAGATTAATTACTTCATCCAAAATAAATATGTTAGTCATCTACATTTAATTCAAACAAAAAATAAAGAGGAAATGTGGAACCTCATATCTAATGAACATTCTACAAGGTTAGTCCCTTTAGAATAAAATCACCTAATCTCAATTATGTATCTACTCGAACAATGATAATAATCATCCACAAGAATATACTAATCTAAATTATCTCTATATCCTCATAAATTATACTAATGTTATTAAAATCCACACTACCCATGCCAATATATCATAATAAACATAATCCAAAAATATAATTGTGGGAATCAATAATTAGTTATGTAAAAAGGGGCGCATCGATGTGAATAATATTGCATGAAAACATGTGACTTAAAAAAACTAAATTTTTAAGGTTAGTTGAACTTATTTTAAATACAAAAACCAAGTGCCTCATAAAAATATAGAAGTGGAGTATCATGGACATGTATTTGTAGTTGACCCCACATTGAGCCCTATTTATCCTTATGACCTAGTTGAAAATCTTAAGAATACATTTGAAAATAAAATATTCACCAATATTCTTAGAAACCTCCAATTTTATTTCATATCCACCTTAAATTCCATTAAATTAAAATATTAAATCACATAACTCTACCTCCAGAAGAGAAAATAAACCAAGTTAACCCTGACCTTAGTCCACCATGTGCTAAACTACAAATATTTAGTTTCTTCCTAATTTTAAATATATTTATATAGAAGTTAACCTAGATATGAGAGGATACCTTGTCTTATACTCGAGAATGTGCATCTACAACACTTGTATCAAAATCACCCTTCTCATTGATGGATGCATTGTATTATTCCATTCTTCCATTTGGAGAGAATGGGATATGACCAAACCAATATCATAATTGTTGCAAGAATGAAGAAAGGAATGAAAATGTTGTCATTGATGTCAACTAATCAGCTGGTTATCTACTAGTTGCTATTGGTTGTATATGTTGAGGATATTGAGAAAATTGTATTAAAGAAATTTTACAAGTATTCAGTTGTTGCTCAGGATGATGATCTAGTATTTTCCCCTATTTTCGTGTGGTTCAGATATGTTGGCCATGGTTCTTGAAGGTTGCTATATCCAAATTTTTGGCTAGTGGTTCATTGCTATACGTTGTGTTCACTAGTTGTGAACTATGTTTTTTTGTGTTTTGGTTGAGGTCCGGGAGAAAAGTTGCTGGTCTGGATTTCTCTTTGATGAAGTCTTTTGATTTGCAGTTTTGGAGTTAAGATTTTTTTAATATATTGAACATATTTTTGGTTTCTAGAAGTTTCAAGCTTAATTTTTTTGTGTTTTACATTGGTTTTTTTGACCATGTGTCAAGTATTGCCAACACAAGGGCAAAAAACTAAGAGGGGGGTGAATCAGTTGTCACAGAAATTCAAACTTATTAAACTTATTAACCTTATTCCCATATCTCATTAATAACCATGAAAGCATAAATCATCAACACATTAGAAACACACATAATACCAAGATTTTTCTTACATGGAAACCTTGTTAGGGGAAAAACCACCATGGAGGTCAATCCATAAGATTATACCTTGTTAAAAGTATAAGAATAATAAATGGGGAATGCACATGCATTCAGGAACACTACCTAGATTTCACTACTCAATTATAACAAGGCTTACTTCCCAAAGGAAGACACACTATCTTACAAAAACATTTGGATTACATCCACATGATTCTAAACTGACAAAAAAACATCTGCTAATTCCTGATTACAGTTTCGGTTAAGCACATGAACACTTCTTCACTCTTCTTCACACTCTACTTTTTCTTTGAAAGATTTAGAACATTATTCATGCATACCATGCATTCAAATGGTATAAGCATTCGCTTATATATATCTGCAACAAGAAATTAAATCACTACATGTCGACTTCAATAAAATAATAAAATGAATACAAACTGTCAGCCCAAATCAATAACAATTATTAATGTGAATCAACCAAGGTCGGCCACAACATAGTGAAGACCCAAAATAACATCCCCAAACATGAACCACCTTCAAAAATTATTCCTCGAAGATACACAGTTCACACTATAATCACCCTGTTGGCCATGAACATGAAAAATATGAACATGCAAGATAAAATCACCAATCACGAGCACAATGATCTGCAACATAGATAGAGCATGATATAGAAACATCCAAAAACATCATGAATCACTAGAGAAGCATCCACAACAAATGAAATTACTTGAATCACATCATCTTCATTCAGGAACACCAACTGAAGTAACAAAAAAACTGTGAGAATACAAATCTTTATAACTCGATCAAATCTTCATGCGGATCTCTAAAACTCAACGTGGATATACTAGATATACTCGACAAGAAACCTGTTGTGCAATTTTCACACACACAGCCCACTAAAGGCAAGGACCCTCTTTTCTCACTTTTCTTTCTTTGTGTGTTTGTCGTTGGGTCCTAACTTTGTCCCCTTAAGGGATGGGTCTTTTTGGCTTTGGTCTTGTTTCGCCCTTGTGCTTCATGTTCAATTTGCATGTTGATGCCCCTTGCAACACTTCAATGATGCCTTCTCTCTTGGGAATTGGCTCCTTGGTTGAAAATTTTGATTTTAGGGAAAAATTGGTTAAGTTATGGCCAAGTTTGATTAATCTGAGGTACCTTCGATTAGTTGAACCTTAATCTGGCTGGCTAAATTGAGGTCCCTTGGATTAGCCAAATTTTTTCCCTTGTTGAATCATCAAAGTTACTAAACCGTACAACTAGGCATTAAATGTCGCATTTTAATGAGTTTTTTTTAGAAATAAAAGGCTAATTTATCGATCATTTCCCCATTTTACATTTCACCACTAATAGATTGAGAGAAGTCTTCCTCCATCTTGCCCTTGAATCGAGCTATTGATTTCAATTTGTATGCTCTTGGGGATCATTCTGGGGTTTCTAAAGGTTTCTTATCAGCTCACCATCGCATTCTTCATATTGCGCGTCCATTTAAGGTATATTTTGGGATATTTTTTACTAGATTTTGCTTTGTTTCATGCTTTATTGGTGATATTGTGTGATTAATCATTGATTGAAGTTTGGGGTTTTGGTTTAAATTGATGTTCTTTTGGTCATTTCATGCCCTCAAGTCCATTTTCATGAATTAAAGAAGGGGATCTAATTTTTTTGCATCTAGGTGAATAGAAGTCATCAAAATCTTAGGGTTTATCCTTATGTGTCTTGCTTGCTTTTGATGTTGAAGTCTTGGAGGCATTCATGTTTGTGTACCCTGGTATTGCTAACCTTGATCAGTCTCAAAATGGCAATTCACAAACCCTAATCTTGTGTGCCCTAGCTTGGTGTGTTAGATTCAAATGGTGAAACAATGTCAAGAATCTTTAAAACAATTGGTGCGAAGTGATAAATGAACAAAGACCCCAAGGATGACCCTAACCTCTTGTGTGATTGGCCAAAATGAAGACAAAACTTTAAAAAATTTCCATCAAAGACAATTTCAATGGATCCAAGGTAGCTTGGATTAGCTGAGCTTTAATCTGCTTGGATAATCTGAGCCCTCTTCGATTAGTCGAACTTTCCACCAATGCACGATTTCACTATATCGCATCAAACCAAGTTGACACTTAGGAAAATTTTGACCCATCCTTTTGAATGTTGAATTCCTAATGCATGAACTCACTCCAAATTCCTTAATGCATTAACACATTTCATCTTCTAAAGATCAAAAGTTAAAATGTGCACAATACAATGAAGTTCAGCTAATCCAAGCTAGCTTGGATTAGCCGAGCCTTAATCTGGCTAGTAAATCCGAGCCTACTCAGATTAGTTGACCCCCACTTTGATTGCCTCTGTGACTAGAAAATGAGTAATGATGGATTGTACATGGATTTGAATGATAAGTTTCATGGGGTTGGTTAACTTGAATGCATGTCTTTTTAAATTGAGTCATGTCATCCTTTGAATGAGTTATTTTCCCTGCATTTCTAATGGATTGATGTTAAAACCTTGATTAAATGAGATTATAAATGTGATTATTTTCAATTCAATTGTGAATTAATTGCAAATAGATTTGTATGTATATGGAATTCATCCCTTTGGTATTAATTGGTTGGTACATTGGTTCATTCACACATCTTTCAATTGGGTGATGAAGTACTTTATTACTCATGTGTTATCATTGGGAGTTCATAGTGGTATCCTTGATTTGCACCAAGAAGGGTTGTCCAACTTGTACTAACAAATCTTATGATGTTATATTGTTATCTGCATTTGGGTAATTGTGGTTTATTTTGCAGATGTAGGGTGAATTGAGTCCCGATAAGAAGACAAAGGCTGCTTTGGTACAAGAAGTCAAGAAGAGGGCTGAGAGAATTAAGTATGATTTCAAAGGCATCTGGCCTGAATCTAAGATTGCTTCAGCTTTGGCCAAGATTGGAGACACAAATCTTGGACACGTGGACTATGATGATTTCAATCAAAGAATGTATGGCAATGCATCGACTTAGCTATTACAAGTAATCACCCACACTAGTCTGGCACACGCAGTAGGATTCCCTCTGACACAGCTATGCCTAGAGCTAGATCTAGAATGTGAAAAACTTTATTACTCCAAAAAAAGGATCATAATAGGGCCACAAGGGAGAGTTATGACCAATCTCATAGAAGAATTCATTGCAAAATTTTTCAATATTGCTTTGCATCACCATTTGATTGAGGAGATAAACATAGGTGAAGCAACCTAGTTTTATGATGAAGATCCTAATAGGTCTTTGGAGATCATGAACAATTCCTAGATACTAAATCCAAAGCCTCATTATTCCAAGTTGACCAAGCAATTGCACCATAGTGATTTCAAGATGGATTACCATGACATAATAACCCTCATGGGTAGGGTAATGGGAGTTGAACAAGCTCACATCTTCCAATCTTTTATGTTCTTCCCCATCACACAAATTGTGGCTAATAAGCATTACCATTGGGCAAGGATCATAAGCAACAACCTAGATGCTTAATTGAGGAATGTGCAGGAAACAAATAAATTCACCATGAAATCATATTTGGTGTATATGTTGGTGAGTAAAACTAGATACAAGGGCTTGAGTTGCAAAGGAACAGTGGGAAAAGATAGAATTTTGGATATATATCCCCAATTACAGTACAAGACGTCCAATTATAGAAGGGAAAATGATGCCTTCTTCATGTTTATTCCAAGATGGTTCTAGAATTCCCTTCATGTCAGAATAACCGCAGATTCCATGAACTTAATCAAAATATATGGGAAATGGTTCATACAACTTACAAAATTTACATACATCTAGGTGCAAGGAGCTCTTGTTGTTCCACTCAGGCTACCAAGGTACCAACCAATAAACTTATAATGCTAGAAATGACGAGGAAAATGATACCCTTTGAGGAAATTCTATAGCTCGATTTGAAGAAGAAGGGGTTAGGAGCAGAGTTTCCATTGAGGATTGGGACTTTGGAATCATGTCCTTCCATCCAAAGTGCCCAACATTTTGAAAAGGAGATGGCACTGTTTGAGCTTTACTCTCACACAAACATAAATCATTTTGACCCATATGGCAAAGCCATGAAGCTAGCTAACATGATATTTCGATATGTGGACCATATTGAGGACTACTGGGAAAACTACAAGGATGACTTTGATGTTGTCAGAAGAAGGTTCTCCTAGATGCCTCTCAAAATGATAAGGTTGTACAGGATAGTGCATGTTCTTAACTAAGTGCAAAATGAGGAGGTGAACTTGGTGCAACAACATGATTATGAACCTTATAGAAACAAGTCTTTTCCACAGATAAACATGTCTGAAGAAGAAGAAATAGATCTTGACCAGATAATTGAGCCAGTCAAGGAATACTCGAGGAAATGGGTAAGGCAAAAGGTGCAGAAATTGGAGATTAATGGTACCAAATTCACATATGATTTGATGGGAGACATGGAGTCCCACTCTAAAGAAGGAATAGAAGGGGAAAAGGATAATGTCTCTGAGTCTCAAGGTGGTGACGGACAAGAAGGTAACAAACCAGTGACAATAAAGAGGAGAACTAGAAGTCAGACATAGGTAAAACAAGGGGAGAAACCATCTCCCAAGGCCGAGAAGACTCCTTGAGTGAACACTATTGCTGCATGAAGTGAGACATCTCAACCAGTGAGGAAAAGGAGATTGATTATAGAAAGATAGAAGGCAACAAAGGCTAAAAACGGTGATGCAGAAGTTGATGCTCCTTCTTCAATTGAGGTTGTAGAGATAGACAGTCCTGGGGAAAAACCCCAAGTATATGTAAGGAAGGATCCTCCCAAGTATAAAGCATCTTTGGTAGAGGAGGAAAAATAAGTAGGAGAGAATGTGCAAGATGCAAATATTCCTACTACTGACAAGCAAGAGGAAGAAGTGAATACATGGATTGATTCTCCTCCTCAAAATGTACAAACATTAGAAGAAGTTGTTCGAGAAGAGGGAAATATACCCAATGACCCTAAACAACGTGAATAAGAGGATGATGAAGTTTGTACTCCTACTAATGAAGAATGGAAACAAATGTTGCAAGAGTTAGGAAAGTTTGACTTGGGTACACTACATAAGAATTTTGGATCTTGAGTAATTCAAGAGCACCAATCAAAGCCTCTAGAAAAGGAAGTCATCAATTAAAAGAGAATCAACCTAAATTTGACGAAATAGTTGACAGCCCACAACATAATAGAGGTGAATAAGAGATACCTTCTATGGAGGTGAATGCAGATCAATCAATAGTTCTAGAATTTCTTGAGAAGAGGACAAGTAAGAAACCCATAATTGTGCAAGAGGAAGGTCTGAGTTGGGATAAATTGTTGGAACAGTGGGTCAACCCAAGCAAAGGAAAAGAGAAAGAATGGTTTCAAAGATTGCATGAGATGAATTCAACAACAAAGTTGTTCATGTGTTCGTACCTCTAGTTGATAAATTAAAGGATGAAGCCAGGCCATCTGATTATAGAGTACAAACTATCAATTTGGGGCCAACTACTAGAGAGAAAGAGAAGGAAGAATTCCAAGAGTCTTCTCAAGCAATCTTGAGAAGAATGGAAACTGAAACTACAAAGAACAAAAAGCTCAATAAATAGCTAAATGATGTCTACAAGTATGTTCAACATTTGATGAAGCCATTATAGGTTGTTGGAGGTGAAAATACAATTCTAGAGGGATTGTTTCCTAAGGAGACAGTTTCTGAAATTGAAAGACTAAAGAACTTTGTTCATAATACTCAAGTGTGGCTTTAAGATGTCATTAAGAGAGGAGATGAAGCAATTGAAGAAATTCTTCAAGTGCACACAAATGATTCTGATTTCTTGGAACATGCTTCATAGTTTGTTGTGGACTACAGAAAGGTTGATGAATCTACTGCTTGTTGTGCAGTTTTCGCATACATGCCCCGCTAAAGGAAGGGACCCTTTTTTGCTTCGATTTTGGTGTCTTGGCCCTTTCATTTTGAGGTTTTTTCTTATTTAGGCATGTGTTTAAATATTTAATTTTTGATTACCTAGGTGTCTCGCCTGAGTTATTTATTGAAAATCCTAAGTTCTGGATGAATTTCTGGCTTTTACTTAGATTCAGGATTTTCCACCTTGGTTGGATTTTCCCGGATCCCGCTAGGACTCTGGCTGGACCCTGTGGTTTGGGGATTTTTGGTACTCATGGATTTTTGCATGGGCTAGACTTTGCTAGATTCCACCCTGTCATCGGCTTTCCAAGTTTCCTAATTGTCCTATCAATCGCATTAATGGCTTACTACGTACTTTGAAGGATGTATTTAACTTGGTTTATGGGATCTTTTGTGCCATCATGCTTACTGTTTGTCATTGTCTGAGCTAAGGAGTGCTTTCTTGCGATTGATTGAATTCATTTTTGGGGTGTGTGGGTTTGAATTGATCGATTTAACTGATGATTTCTTATGCATTCCTGCATCTGTTCTTTGTGGACACCGTTGGGCTTCACATTTTTTGTTTCTGAGATCGATTCCCATGTCACAATGGTATGTTTTTATTGCCCTGCCTTTGATTGAGAATTATGAATGGCATGTTGATGTTATGAGAGCATGTGGGATTCGAATTCCTGCATATTTGATCATTTCATGCTAGGGTTGTTTAGTATTGCGTCACTTATCATCTCCTAGGTGACTTTAAACTCATTTTTCTATCTCCATTTTGATGAATCTTTCCTGAGAGTATTTAGTAAACCCTAGTAACGACTTAGCAGTTGAAACAATTGAATTTTGAGCTAGCTTGTGCACTAATGGTGGATGAGTAGGGTTTGAAACCTAGGGAAATTCCATATCAGGATATCTTGTCTTAAAATTGACCTAGAATGTAAAGAAAATCTATGAAAGGTCCATCCCTGACTTGTCCTAAGTTGAAAATTTGAAATTCATGATTGATTTGGTGTCTGGGTAAAATCGTGACTATCTGTCCCTTCTGAATTTTCTTCACTGTGACCCTTCACAGTCGAGGGGATGTCATATCAATCGCCCTGTATTTCATCGAGGAGCCTTCCTAATTTCATATTTGATCACCGAGACCTCACCCTAAAAGAAAGTCTCTCATCGACATGCATTTCCTTATACACCATGGGCAAGACAAGTCCTAGTTGGTAGGAGGTCATAGTGAGCTTCACTAGTTAAACCGATATTCTTTTTTGTCACTGAGACCTTCGCTTTCAATGAGACCTTTCACCGAGCGTATTTCGCTTTCGTCAATCTCCCTTCATTTCAGTCGGGGAGACCGTGCTTGGTCGGTAAGACCTTTCGGCAAGCTCACAACTCTTGCCAACACCTTCACTTTTTGCGAAACTACCAACGGTCGCCAAGACCTCATGGCAAAGCCTTCCTTTCTTGGTGAGCTCGGATCTTCTTTCAGGGAGACCACATGTTGTCACCAGGACCTCTAGCCAAATTCAAAACCTATCGCTAGTTGGCAAGACACCGCAACTTCGCTGAGACCTCATATAAAAAAAAAAAATTAGTCTAGCTAAAGTGTTTGCTTGGACCCTGAAAGTCAGTGAGACAAAAGGATTTGCCAGGACCTTACCCCAACTACCCTTTGGTCATATCGATATATTTTCTATATCACCGGTCGGTGAGGCATTACATCAAAACCACCAAGTCTTAGCAAAACCTCTTCCAATGACATTCTTCAGCGTGACCTTTCGGAAGTCGCCAGGACTTCTCGACGAGATGACTAACTCTTGCTGAAACCTTCATTCCCAGAATCTACATTACCTTCAAAGTTTTGACTTATCCATGGATTTCGGTCGGGTCTAGATTTCTCCAAAATTTGACATCTCTCTGATTCTCTGAAGCCTGCACTCTGGCTCATTTTTCGTAGAAATCTATCCCTCACAGATTTTCCAGAAATCTGATGAAATATAAAGGAATGTGAAATAATTAGATTTGCTTATGATTTGTGACACATTTAATGATTATTTCATGTCATATTTGGATTTCCCATGTAATTTATTGATTGATCATGATCAAGTTTAATGGTTAAGTAGGTGTTTCCTGGTTATTTCGTTGGAATCCAATCGGTTTGGAATTTCCTGAAATTTCTCTCTAGCTCAGATTTTGTGGATGGTATTGAACCCAAATTTGTTGTCGTCATATCATATGAAATTTAATAACACCTTGGCTATATGTGGTTCATTCTAATAGTGTTTTGATGAATTAACCTTCCTCTCCTGTGGTTTTTCATTATGATTTCCATGTTGAAGTGCAGGTTGAATCTAGCAAGGTAGTAGCTAGATCTTCAATGTCTGATGCCGAGAAGATCAAGTTGGACATTAGGAGCAGGATCCCTGAGAGAAAAATCACTTCAGTTTGGTCGGAGGTGATTCATACAAATTTCAGATCATGGGATTATAAAGATTTTAAAGAAAGAATGGTGGCTAAGGATTCTCATTTGGTGGCTAGAAGGATGATGGAATCAGGATTGTCACATGTTGTTGGTTTCCCTTCTATAGTGTAGTGTTATGAGCTGGTCCTTGAGTGTGCCAGGCACTATGATCAGGACACATAGAGAATAATTGGTCCTTAGGGGAGGGTTGTAGCAAATCTCAACCCTGTCTTCATTGCCCAAACATTTGATATGCTAGACAGGTCTCATGTGGTGGGATTCAACATGAAGGAAGCTCGGGAGTTCTACGATGAGCAGACTGTGAAGTTACAACAATTTATCAATTCTTGGTTGGAGAAGCCTAAGTCCCACTATTCTAAATTACCTAAGCAGCTATTCAGGATAAAGTTCAAGAGGGAGTATTATGATGCCATCACTCTTCTCAGCAGGGTGGTTGGATTGAAGAATGCCGACATGTTTGAGAATTGGATGTGCCATGTGATTGTGAGGATGGAACAGGAAAAGATTAATTACCATTGGGAAGAGGTCATTAGTGGAGTACTCCATGAAAATTTATCCAATGTGTTGCAAACCAAGACTTTCACAATGACTTCATATCTGGTCTATGCACTTGCAAGATTCCAACCCTACAAAGGATTGGATACAAAGGGAATTTTTAGGCAAGATATTATCTATGAATTTTTCCCTCAGTTGCACTTGGGAGGTTCAAACTATAGGAGGGAAAATGATGCATTTACCATGTATATCACCAGAATGCTTCAAGAAGCAGAGCATGTCAAGATTTCAGACCTAGCAAAGGAACTCATCAAGAAATATGGGGCTTGGTCTATTCAGTTCCATACTTTCTCCTACATTTGAATTGATGGCTGCCAAAGGGCCCATACAGACTTCCAAGGTATCCCACTGATCACATTATATTGTTGGAAGTAACTAGGCAGATTTGTGACTTTCATGCTATCATCAAGAAAGACAATCACAAGACAGGATTTGGTGGGGATTTTCCCCTAAGCATTGGCACTAGAGAAGCGTGTCCTTCCATTATTTCTTCCCAGGCTTGAGAGGAAGAAATGAATACCCTCGGTCTATCTTTTCATTCTAGGAGATCAAGGTTTGATATTAACGGAGAAGCTCAAAACAGGGCCAGTAAAGAGTATAGCCATAAGGTAAATTTTTAGGACTACTAGGCCAACTGCAATGATGAATTTGAGGTCAGAAAGAGGAAATTCTCCCAACTTCCAGTGGAGTTAGTTCAATTGTACAATGTGAAGGTAGTTCCCGATCAATTAGAGGATGATGGGAACTTGATCTAGGATCATGCTTATGAGGCCATAAAAGATAGACCAATTGGTGATGTGGATTGGTTAGAGGAGGAAAAGACAAAATTAAAACAACTAGTGGATCCCGTTATCAAATTTACTAGGATGTGGCTAAGGCATAAGCTGTGGGAGCTAGAAAATAATGGTGTACAATGCACCTATGCACTAATGGGATATTTGGATCCCCACTCCACCTTTGAGGAATCTATCGAGCATGATCCTAAGGGCAAGGGTAAGTTGGATTCTCTGTTCAAAATCAAGATAAAAGGTGTCCAAGAAATAGAGGTCCAGGAAGCAGAAAAGAAACGAAAGCCAAAGGCCAAGAAGAGGACAAGAACTAAGAAGTTTGAGCAGAAAGGGATAGAGGAGCATAATTCAGAGGCTGATGTGTCAGTGCCCAAGAGGAGAAGAATCATAAAATTGTTGGAGAAGGCAAGCTCCACGGAAGGGGAGGAAGAAGTTTCCCCACCAGTAGTTAATGTTGAAAGTTCAGAGGAGAAGGCCAGGGTGTATATGAGGAGGTATAGGACTCCTTCCCCTAGGGACAGTGCGCCTAAGGCAGATCTCCCTCTGGTGGTTTCTTATGAATAGCAACATGATGATGTGCCTTCCGCTCATGGAGCTCAAGGAAAGCCTAGTGAGTCAGAGGATGTTGAGGATCATCTGGATATTGAGGGGGAGGAGTTTCACGAAGGTGATCTCCGTGGTATAGAGGTAGAAATTGAAAAGATAATGCAATCCCCTATGGTTGCATATGCGGATTCCCTTGTTAGAACTGAAGAAGTCCCTCCACAAGAAGAGGAAACAGTGAAGGTTCCCTCACCTATACATGAAGATGAGCATCCTGAGGAAAAGGGAAGTAAGACGAATGAGACTCCTGATAAATAGAATTTGAGTGAGGAAGCACCTAAAGATCAGTAGGAGGAGAAACAAAGTGAGGTGCAATTGGGATCCACTATCCCTGGTTGGTTGGACAAAGAGATAAAGAGAAAACAAGTTGTTATGGAAGATAGTCCACCGAATTGGGATGCACTACTAGCCAAAATTGGAAAAGATAAAGATAAGAAGAAGGCTAGGGTGATCTCGAGGATTGAAAGAGATGAAGCTCATGATAGAGTTGTTCACATTTCCACCCCTACTCTGGATAAAAATAGAGATAATGTGGCTAGAAATGATTATAATATTCAGACTTTCAATCTAGGACCTACATTAGTCAAGTAGGACATTGAAGATTATGAGGGATCTAGTGTAGTTATTGTGGGTAGATTGAGGAAGGAAATGAAGACCAAGTAGGAGCTAAAGAAAGAAAATGAAAATCTCAAGAAATTCTTGGAGGACTTAATGAAACCACTACAGTCCATTAACCCTTCAGTTTCTGCTACGAATCCTCTACCTCAGGAGACCATCACCGAGCTGGAAAGAATGAAAGCCTCCACTCTTGCCACTACAATTTGGTTGCAATGGGTGTGAACTAAAGGAGATGATGCTATTAAGGACATTCTTTCATCTGGGAAGGATGCTATCATGGAAACTGATTGGTTGAAGGCGATGTTGGTGCAAGATAAGGAAGATATGGATCTCCTTCTGCAGAAAACCAAAACTATCATGGAGTACACTCGGGATAGATTGATGATTGATTAGATTCTTCCTTCCTCCAAAGCTGCCAAACCATGGGAGTGGTATGAGACACTGCAAATGAGGCAGAAAGTGTTGAAGAAGATTTACAAACAAAGGAGGCAGATTGATGATACCCTAGCCGGTGTTTACAATGGATCCATTGCATTCTTTGAAATTATGATGGGAAGAAGGAAGATCATGCCCAAGTACTTGATCTTGGGACAGTTGAAGAAGTGGTGGCATTATTTTTATGCACCAAATAATAATGGTTTCATCTCTGAGCATCAGTTAGATGATGCAGCCACATACATTGCTGTCATTGAGAAATACCTAACATATAAGGTGAATTGGGATAAGTTGGTAAAGCAATCAAGGGAGGAGATTGCGTCAATTGAAAGATGACTTAGGGTTTTTCCTTTGCCACCTATGGCTGACTTGGATGGGGTGCTCTTAAAAGTCCATGAAGGGCCAGATCGAAATAGAGACAAAGGCGAAGGCAGTTAATGCCCAACTACTTCAGGATTTGTGCTTCCCCATTATCGCGCCCTGCATTGGTCTGAGCTGCATTGGGAATCTTGGGCTGACCTAGGTGTTGTTTGTGCATTTAATACATCCCTTCATTCAATTTTGACTCTCTCTTGGCTGGTCGGTGGTGCCCAATTAATGCTGAAAACTCTTACTCGGCCGACGGGTTTTCTGGGGGATTCTATATATTTGGCATTTTGCCTCATTTGTAAGGGTTAGAAATAGTTAGAATATGTTGTTAGAAGATAAAAAGTAGAATAGGGCAGAGCAAGTTAGTAAGCAGTTTCTCTCAAGCAAATATTGTAACAGAAAGCTGGAATTGTTGCTACAGTGGATAATTCAAATGCAAATAATGAAATTGTGATTTGGTTCCATACTTGTATTCTTTTGTCTTGCATGGTTCTTGTTATTCTATCTTTAAAATTTCTTTGAGGAGGTTAATATTTAGACTAGATTTTATTCAATAATGTTTGTGATTTGATACTTGAATGTTGCAGCAATCCTTCAGTCCATACTTTTCGCAACCAACTGATTGTTAGTTGTTTTGCAAAGTTATCTTGGACTTCATATTCAGTGTGCTTAGTTTGATTGTGAGGATTTTTTCATTTCAATTGCAATAGGGTTGTTGAATGAATGTTCATGATTTGAAAATCTTAACACCTCAGAAGATGGCACTATTTTCTGTAAGACTACAGATTTATCTGGGTCAAGTAGAGATCGGTTTTGAGGGATTGGTCCATTTCGAGTGTTGGTTATTTTCATTGTTAATCTTAGGAGTAGTATTAGATTTAGAAATCTCTTTGAAACCCTTATCTTTTTCTATTTATTTGATTATTGGGTTACATTTAGGATTAAAGTATCATTAGATTATTAGATCTGATAAAATCAATTCAGTATTTTGCTTGTAGTAAGGTCCCATTGTGATTACCATCATTTTCACATTTTATCACTGAGTTGTTTATGAATTATCAAGACCTAACATTAGAGACCTTGGGGTTATCTTTTGAGGCTTGTTGATAGAGATTTACCTTTCAAGTGAGATAGGATATTATATTCTATCTAAGTTGTTGTTGGGCAGAAAACACCATCAACAGGATTGGCACTAGGAGGGCCCAAAATAAGCAAGCTGGATTGATTTTTGAACACCATCTCTCTTGAGAGATTCAGAAGAAGGACAAGATCCATTCCAGGAGAGGAGGAATTTTAAGAATTACCAGACCCTACTAGGTGAAGAAGGACCAACAAAAGGGGAGAGTCATCATCATCCCATCCACCCCCCACATCTCCATCATCTCCGTCTTCATCAGGTTCATCTAAGTCTAAGGGCATTCCTAGTCCACAACCTCGGCTAGTCATAAATCAACCATTACCACCCACACCTCCACCAATGGCTTTTCTGGCAACCAACCCATCTCCGTTAAGTTTTGTCATTTACAATGTCATGCCCAAAAACCCTGAACACTTTTGTTCAAAATTCCATGTCAATGATCTGAATAGGACTATTGAGGAACACATCAGGATCTTTCAAACTAGCATCAAGGATAGAGGGATAAACTATGAGGATGTATCATGTAGACTCTTTCCTTATTCACTAGGGGAAGATGCATTTTATTGGTACAACCATTTACTTGTTGGATCTATCCAACATTGGACTGAGCTAGAGGCTGCCTTTTTGTAGAAGTTTTGAATCCTCATTAGTTCTAATGAGCTTTACTGTTAGTTCACTAATGTGAAGAGGGAGGTCAATAAGCCTATAGGATCTTTCAACAATAGGTTTCATCATGCTTATACCAGACTACAGACCCCTTATGCTGTTGATGAACCCACTGCTCTAGAAGTTTATTATGAAGGACTTGATAGTTTGACAGTGACCTTTATGAAGTGGAGTAATAATCTTCCTACGAGTCTACTTAATGCATATGCAGAGGCTGTGAAAGTTAGCACTAATCTAAGGCAACATCTGTCTGGGCCTCTACCCTCATTAGGACCTGTTGCTCACCCTGGACAAGTTCCAACTCTCAACCAAGCTCTAGTGAACCATACTCCAATCATGAATCAGGTACCTCAGCTGCGTCTAGTCCCTCACCCAGGACATCCTATGGGACAAGTGTTATCCGTGATTAGTTACCCCTAGAAAAATGTTAATCAATCCCTGCATACCCAAACTCATACTAGTTATCTTTCATACCTACAAAATTTTGAAGTCTTGAACCAGTCACTAAATGCCAATGCTGCAGTAGGGTATTCCTAGAATAATGTGATTCAACCTCCATATAGTAATCTTGAGAAGGAAATACTAGATGAATTGTATGAACAAATAAAGAAGCTGAATATAGAGGTGACTTACTTGAGGAACTAGAACAGTCAGTTGCAAGCTGCTCAGAGAAATATACAGTCCAATCAGAACAAAGAAAATCCACAAGGACAACACTTTGATAGAGGGCAACGTCAGGACCGAGGATACAACAATGATAGAGGATATAATAATGAAAGATGATATAACCAAGATAGAGGGTATAATAATGACAGAAGATAAAACTATGATAAAGGACAACCCTCAGGCCAGAACTTTGACAGAGGACCAGGTGGTGGACAAGGGTTTGATAGAAGGCAGCAATCAGGATAGAACAGGACTTGGAACATAACACCCAACAATGGAGGAGTCCCCACCTCATTGGATCAACCAGTTAATCAACCTATTAATTAGTCTACCAATCAATCAGTTAATCAAAAGAAGCCTCCTAGTGGGGTATATCTGGCAGAGGCTGCTTTATCAGGGTGTTGTAGGCTCCACAAGACTAGTCTGCATTCTGAGTTAGATTGTCAAGAATTCCAAACAGCAGCCACAATCTTTTAGTATGAAGTGGAGAATAATACAAGAGGTTAGGAAATAGTACCATCCAATCCTTATGATTCACCGATGTTGGTGTTAAACCATGCTCCTTTTCTACAAAGTGAGGAGAATGTACCTGAAGAACAATCTAACTAGTTGAAGGAAGGGGCAGACTAGGTATGCAATGGAGATGAGATTTCACAGCTATTTGATGAGAGTCAAGTGAATGGTAATGGTCCTAGAGATGAAGAAGAGGCTTATGTCAAAGAAGAATCTTATATTGAAGAAGTGCAGACCTTCCAGAAACCTGCCAAGAAGTATGACTTGAGGGAGTTGCCACACAGGCGCTTGCAGGTTGGAGGCCCCTTTACTACTTCCATTCCACCGAATAATTTCAACACGCCTCCAGACCCTAATGCTAGCAATAATCCATCACTACCTCAGGTGTCCAAGTAGTATTTATCTCAAGATCCAGGACATGTTGATGTACCAAAAGGAAAAAATATTGATGCAAATAGGGAAAAGATGATGGAATACCCGAGGGAGACTCCTACGGATTTAAATGAAGAACAATTGGCCACGTATGTTACTGAAGAACTATGAAAATTGAAGGTAAATCTATCTACATTCGAGTTATTAAGAGTTCCATCCATTAGGAATGTAGTCTTAGGATCTTATAATGCAACTTCCATGTCACAAGATAAATCAGTTAGCTAGAGTGTCAATAGAGTATTTGGTTCTCAGTTAGTAGGAAGACAAAATCAAACTCACAATCAAGTCCATAGGCCCCCTGGAGATACTGGGAAAGAGAAGGAAAAATCTCAAGTTGTTCAAGTAGATACTCCCTTAACTCTATTTCAAGGGAAGACAGATACTCCTCCATTCCTGATTTCTGTTCGAATATTGAGTAAGAATCTACATAATTGTCTTTTGGATTCTGATGCTTCAACCAATGTTATGCCTTTCAATATATGTTGAGCTATGGGAACTACTCCTGTTGAATCATAGAAGAAAGTCACACAATTGGATAGGACTAAATTCAATGTTGTAGGAGAGTTAAATATGATTCATATGCAGATTGCTTCTGATCCTAGGATTCAGCAGGTTATCAATATATAGGTGGCTGACATACCAGATGCTTATGGTCTAATCCTGGGAAGAGAATTTACCAGGGCCTTGAATGGATATGTGTCGACTGATTATTCCCATATGTGGCTTCCCTGGAAGGGAGTGCCAAACCATATTAGAATTGAAAGAGAACCCAGAATGAAGTATATGATTACATAATATCAGAAAACTTCTGCTGAAATTCTGGTATTAGAAGTAAGTATGGGTAACTATATGCTTGTTTCTCCTCTTAAGGAGCCTGATATGGAGGAAGTTCTTATGTTCCACACAACACCTATTGACCTTACAGTAGAATCCAGTGGTACTAAAGTCCTGATTGAACTAGCTTAAGATTATAGTGGTCTGGAAGATAGTCAGCTTGGTTTGCTAGATAATTTTCAAGAGTTCATTCAGAAGTGCATTGAAGATCAAGCTCAGCTGGGAAAGGGAATGAACTTTGGAGAACTACTCTTGCCCAATTGGTGCAGGGTGCATAATGCTTCTCATTCAGAATTGGACCGTTGTTTATGCCAGGTTGTAGTGGAACAAATATAGAAATGTATCAACCCCACTCCTGCAGTCAAAAGCGACATCCTAAATGCTCAAGAAGATCCTAAAGGAGAAAGAGTGAGGCCTTCCGAAGAGCTATACAGTAGTAACAATGCAAGTGAAAAAGTAGGAAACTCTACAGTTGCTGGTTGCTGGACTCTAAGGTTCGATGGGTCCAAATCAAATAATGGAGTTGGGGCAGGTTTCAAACTAATTATTCCAAGAGGTAAGACATTTTTTGCTGCTCATAGACTTCAATTTCACTGTATGAATAATGTAGCCAAATATGAAGCCTTGCTGCATGGACTGTTAATGGCATTGAAGAAAAAGGTTAAGATCTTGCAAGTTTTTGGAGATTCCGAGTTAATAGTCAAGCAAGTTAGGAGACAATACTCATGTCATGACAGGAGAATGACTAACTATAGACACTAAGTGTGGGACCTCATTGAAGGATTTGATGCCTTCAACATTCAGCTGATTCCATGAAATAAGAACCAAATGGCTGATTCTCTTGCTCAAGCGACAAGTACCTTGCAACCTCTGTCTCTTTTTGGATAGAATAAATTTACTATGGAACTGACCCGAGTGCCCTCAATACCTGATAACGTTACCAACTTCTAAGTATTTGAAGATGATAAGCATATTCTAGATTTTATCACAAATACGGATGTTTTTGCTTCTCAAATCATTGATGAAACCGAGCTCCAAGAGGCAGAGATAGACCTTGAAGGGGTAATTAATCTGAAGACCAACACAATTCCTGAAGGAATGGTACAACTAGAGAGGATCTTTGATCTGGACAAGATCAGAGATCAGGGACAGGATATCAGGAAATAGTCAATTAGTGAACACTGTGAAAAATATAATGTAGGATCTCAGGAGGATATAAAAAATATTCTCATTGGTAAAGTATGCACCCCTAAGAAAAGGCAAGGAATTATTGATGCATTACATAGATATCCAGATGTGATAGCCTGGAGCTATGAAGACTTAAAGAATTATGATACGTCAATCATAACCCATACTATTCCTCTCAATACAGCAGTAAAGCCTTTCAGAGAAAGGCAAGGGCCCATCAATGCTTTACTAGAACCCATAATACAAAAGGAAGTGCAAAAAATGTTATCTGCAAGGATAATATTTCTGGTCAAACACTCTACTTGGGTTGAAAACCTGGTTCCAGTATAAAAGAAAAATGGTGAAATCAAACTATGTGTAGATTTCAAGAACCTAAACAGAGCATCAGAGAAGGATAATTATCCAGTGCCCTCATTGGATGAAGTGCTCCAGATTGTCAATGGATCTCAGATGATGTCTTTACTGGATGGTTATTTAGGGTATAACCAAGTTATGGTGTAGTATGAAGATAGGTACAGGAATGCCTTCACCACCAAGTGGGGCACTTTCGCCTACAGAAGGATGCCTTTTGGCTTAATTAATGTTGGAGCCACATTCCAAAGAGCAATGGAAATTTCCTTTAAAGACATAATTGGTAAGGGCATAATCATTTATATGGATGATCTGACTATCTTTTCCAAGAAAAGAGGTGATCATATCTCATATTTATGCAAATTTTTTCAGAAATGTAGAGAGTTTGGAATATCCCTCAACCCAAAGAAATGCATCTTTGGAGTAGTAGAAGGTAAATTGCTGGGACATGTTCTCTCTAAAAAGGGAATTGCCATTGATCCAAAATGCATAGAATCCATACTCAAGATCCCACTGCCTTCCAGTAAAAAAGAAATGAAATCATTCTTTGGCAAGATCAACTTTGTGAGGAAGTTCATCACTGGGTTCACAAAAATAGTTAAGCCACTAAATGCAATGTTAAAGTGGGAGGCCAAAGTTGAATGAAATGCAGAAGCAAAAGAAGCATTTGTAGAGATAAAGAGGGCTATTGCTGAAGCTCCTATTTTGGTAAGTCCAAACTATGCTAAACCATTATATATATATGTGTTTGCCTCTGATCATTCCTATGCTGCTATGTTAACTCAAAAGTTAGATCAAGGAAATAAGCATCCCATAGCATTCATAAGTGCACCATTGAAGGATGTAGAGTTGAGATACCCAAGTGTGGAAAAGCAGGATTATGCCTTAGTCAGGGCTATAAAGAAATTCAGGCATTATATCCTCAGAAACAAAATCTTTGCAATAGTTCTTGATTCAGCGGTTAAGTTGTTATTGATGCAGAATGAGCTAGGGGAACGCAGAGCCAAATGGGTAACTATGTTACAGGAGTATGATATGGAAATTCAACCCATGAAGTTGGTAAGAGGGAAAGGGCTTACATAGACAATGGTAGAGATAGGCCCTGACCTTACAACTCAGAGTTATAATTTAGAGGATGTTTCTCCCAGAGAGTGATATGATGATATTGTTCATTATCTCCTGACCTAGAGATGCCCTGATCATCTCAATTCAGTACAAAGAAGGGAATTGTGCTTAAAGAGTGATAGTTTCATGTTGAAAGGAGTTGTCTTGTATAAGAAAAATCATGAGGGTGTTTATTTGAGGTGCCTAGGAAAGGTAGAATCTACAAGAGTGATGTTGGAGTTTCATGACAGATATGGTACGAGCCATGGATCAACACCTTTTACAGTGAACCAGATTCTGAGAGTTGGTTACTATTGGCCTACACTGTTCAAAGATACACAACCACATCAGAACTTGTAATGTGTGTTAGACTACCGCCACCAAAGAGAAGTATGCCGCACTCCCACTCCAACCGGTATTCGAGGTAAAACCCTTTGCATAGTGGGGAATGGACTTCATTGGACCCATCAATCCACCCTCCTCTGCTAGACACAGGTATATCCTTACCATTACTGATTATTTTACAAGATGGAATGAGGCCCTTGCTTGCAAGCAATGCACTTCATAAATAGTAATTAACTTCATTGAATCTGGTATCATTAATTGTTTTGGATGTCCTATATCTTTAGTTTGTGATAATGGTCCTACGTTTTTGTCTTTGAAGTTTTCTAACTGGGCTTTTGACCATGGGATTATAATTAAATTTGCATCCAACTATTACCCTCAGGGTAATGGGTTAGCTAAGTCATCCAACAAAAATCTCTTGACTGTTATTCACAAATTGTTAGAAATAAATCTGAAGGATTGGCATACCCAACT
Organism: Sequoia sempervirens; assembly: GCA_007258455.2. Taxonomy (NCBI): domain Eukaryota; kingdom Viridiplantae; phylum Streptophyta; class Pinopsida; order Cupressales; family Cupressaceae; genus Sequoia; species Sequoia sempervirens. Next base: position 17,055,377 of record VDFB02086081.1, on the reverse strand, counting down.
TATATTTTCTTTGTGGGCAGATCACACTAGACATAAAACTTCCATAGGAATATCACCCTATCACTTGGTTTATGGATTAGAGCTTGTGTTTCCCATTCAGTTAAAGATCCCCACCTTGTAGTTCATTAATGAATATTATGATGAGGGAGATAAACATGAGGCTAGACTTGCTGGATTATTACACCTTGAGGACAAGAGAGATCAAGCCCTGGAAAACTTTGCTAAACATCAAGGGGTTGTCAAGAGATGGTTTGATAAAAGAGCCAAGGTTAAAGATTTTAGGGTTTCTAACTTGGTTCTTTACTAGGATAAAGCCCATGACTGTAAGGGAGAGCATGGAAAATTTGATAAAATTTGGCTTGGCCCTTACCAGATCTCAGAAATTCTGGGAGATAATGCTTTCCGTTTGAAAACTCTCACTATAGAAGATATCCCACTGCCTGTCAATGGGCAGTATCTAAAGAATTATTTCTAGTCTTGAGCTGTTTTTAGCTCTTTTCTTGTATATAGTTAGGTTAGGTTTCCCTTTCTGCTTTGCTTTTGGTTTGGTTTGTGTGGGTTTGCTTTTGGTTTGTTTTGTTTTTGCTCTGCTCTTGCTTTGGGGGTTTCTCTGTTTTCGCCTAGATGTGTTGCACCTGCATGACAAATGTATCATTATCTAGAATTGTTCTAAGTATTTCGTTGGTGGACTTTAGTTTGTATCTTGAAAGGATGGTTGGAGTCTTTACTATTGCCAACAGTCTTAATGTTAGATTTATAGAAGATTGATGATCAACTTTGATTTGAATTCGAAGTACTCTGAAATCTTATATCTCTCGTACATCTTAAGAATTTTGATGTTACTATAGGAATCCTTGTGAAGTTTTGTCAAGTGAAAAATCTTATTTCTGCTTCAGCGCCACTGTGGTTCTTAGCCCTAAGTGTGAGCTTCATTGTTCATAGGTTGAAATGAAAGTGACATATAAAGAATATCAAAAGAATAAATTCAACTTATCAGGGGTACCTGAATATCTTTACCGGGGCTATGGATGCCTGACTGGCAGTAGAGCTATGTTCAAGAGAGTCATAGCGATAACCTCGTTGAGGCTATGGACGCCTGACTGGCATCAAGGCCCTATCCAAGTTTCTTTTGAAGTTAGAATCCTTACGTAGCCTGACTTGACTGAACTTGGTTTCTGTAGTAACTTAAGGAGGGAAGTGAACTCATATGCACACACTTGGATTTTCAGTTTATGAAAGGTTTGGTCTACCCTTTAGTTCTGATTCTTTACATCTTTACATTCTGACTTGTTTGTTTGATAGTGAGATTGAAACCAGAGATTCTGGGTTCTTGATTCCTATTTGTCATCAAATTCTCTAGAGTATTTCCCCAGTAGAAGTCACCATTTGTTGTGCAGTTTTTGCACACACGCCCTATTGAAGGCAGGGACCCTTTTTCGCTTTGGTTTTGGCGTCTTGGCCCTTTCATTTTGAGGTTTTGTATTATTTAGGCATGTTCTTAAATATTTAATTTTTGATTGCCTAGGTGTCTCCCCTAAGTTATTTATTGAAAATCCTAAGTTCTGGATGGATTTTAGGCTTTTACTCAGATTCAGGATTTTCCACCCTGGTTGGATTTTCTCGAATCCCGCTTGGACTCCGGCTAGACCCTCTACTTCAGGGATTTTCAGTACTCGTGGATTTTTTTGTGGGCCATATTTTCTTGGATTCCACCTTGTCATCGACTTTCCGGGTTTCCTGACTGTCCTGTCAATTGCATTAATGGCTTCCTGTGTGCTTTGAAGGATGTATTTAACTTGGTTTTTGGGATCATTTGTGGCATCATGCTTACTATTTGTCATCGTCTGAGCTAAGGAGTGCTTTCTTGCGATTGATTGACTTAATTTTTGGGGCATGTGGGTTTGAATTGATTGATTTAAGTGACGACTTCTTGTGCATTCCTACATCTGTTCTTTGTGGATGCCATTAGGCTTCACGTTTGTTGTTTCTAAGATTGATTCCCATGTCACAATGGTATTTTTTTATTTCCTTGCCTTTGATTGAGAATTATGAATGGCATGTTGATGTTATGAGAGCCTGTGGGATTTGAATTCTTGTGTATTTGATCATTTCATTCTAGGGTTGTTCAATATTGCATCACTTGTCATCTCCTAGGTGAGTTTTGAGCTCATTTGTCTATCTGCATTTTGATGAATCTTTCCCGATAGTATTTAGTAAACCCTAGTAACGACTTATTAGTTGAAACAACTGAATTTTGAGCTTGCATGTGCGCTAATGGCAGATGAGTAGGGTTTGAAACCTAGGGCAATGCCATGTTAGGTTATCTTGTCTTAAAATTGACCTAGAATGTAAAGAAAATCTATGAGAGGTCCATCCCTGACTTATCCAAAGTTGAACTTTTGAAATTCATGATTGATTTGGTGTCTGGTTAAAATCGTGACTATCTGTCCCTTCCAAATTTTCTTCACCGTGATCCTTCATAGTCAGGGGTATGTCATATCGATCACCCTGTATTTCACCGAGGAGCCTTCCTAAGTTCATATTTGATCGCCAAGACCTCACCCCAAAAGAAAGTCTCTCATCGACATGCATTTCCTTATACACCGTCGACAAGACAAGCCCTAGTTGGTAGGAGGTCATAGCGGGCTTCACTAGTTACACCGATATTCTTTTCCACCGCTGAGACCTTCACTTTCAGTGAGACCTTTCACCGAGCACATTCCACTTTCGTCGAGCTCCCCTCATTTCAGTTGGGGAGACCCTGCTTGGCCGGTAAGACCTTTCGGCGAGCTCACAACTCTTGCCGGCACCTTCACTTTTGGTGAAACTACTAATGGTCGCCAAGACCTCATGGCGAATCCTTCCTTTCTTGGTGAGCTCAGATCTTCTTTTGGGGACACCACATGTTGTCGACAGGAACGCTGGACAAATTCAAAACCTATCACTAGTCGAAAAGACACCGTAGCTTCACTTAGACCTCATATCGGAAAAAAACTTTAGTCTGGCTAAAGTGTTTGCTTGGACCCCAAAAGTCAGTGAGATAAAAGATTTCACCAGGACCTTACCCTGACTACCCTTTGGTCATATCGATATATTTTCTATATCACCAGTCGGCGAGGCATTACATCGAAACCAACAAGTCTTAGCGAAACCTCTTCCAATGACATCCTTCGGCGTGACCTCCGGAAGTCACCAGGACTTCTGGACAAGATGATTGACTCTTGCCGAAACCTTCATTCCTAGAATCTACATTGCCTTCAAAGTTTTCACTTATCCTTCGATTTCAGTCGGGTCTTGATTTCTTCAAAATCTGGCATCTCTCTGATTCTCCGAAGCCTGCACTCTGGCTCGTTCTTCGTGGAAATCTGTCCCTCATGGATTTTCCCGAAATCTAATGAAATATAAAGGAATGTGAGATAATTGGATTTTTTTATGATTTGTGACACATTTAATGATTATTTCATGTCATATTTGGATTTCCTATGTAATTTATTGATTGATCATGATTAGGTTTAATGGTTAAGTAGTTGTTTCCTGGTTATTCCGTTGGAATCCAATCGGTCTAGAATTTCTCGAAATTCCTCTCTAGCTCAAATTCTGTAGATGGTCTTGAAACCAATTTTTTTTTGTGGTCATCTCATATGAAATTTAATAACACCCTGGCTATATGTGGTTCATTCTAACGGTGTTTTGATGAATTAACCTTCCTCTCCTGTGGTTTTTCATTATGATTTCCATGTTGAAGTGTAGGCTGAATCTAACAAGGTAGCAGCTGGACATTAGGAGCGGGATCCCTGAGAGAAAAATCACTTCAGTTTGGTTGAAGGTGACTGATTCAAATGTCAGATCATTAGATTATGAAGAGTTTAAAGAAAGAATGGTGGCTAAGGATTCTCCTTTGGTGGCTAGAAGGATGATGGAATCAGGATTGTCACATGTTGTTGGTTACCCTTTTGCAGTGCAGTGTTATGAGCTGGTCCTTGAATGTGCCAGGCACTATGATCAGGACACACAGAGAATAATTGGTCCTCAAGGGAGGGTTGTAGCAAATCTCAACCCTGTCTCCATTGTCTAAACGTTTGATATGCCAGACAGGTGTCATGTGGTGGGATTCAGCATGAAGGTAGCTTAGGAGTTCTACAATGAGAAGATTGTGAAGTCACAACAATTTATCAATTCTTGGCTGGAGAAGCCTAAGTCCCACTATTCTAAATTACCCAAGCAGCTATTTAGGATAAAGTTCAAGAGGGAGTATTATGATGCCATCACTCTTCTCAGTAGGATGGTTGGATTGAAAAATGTCGACATGTTTGAGAATTGGATGTGCCATGTGATTGTGAGGATGGAATAGGAAAAGATTAATTACCACTGGGCAGGGGTCATTAGTGGAGTACTCCATGAACAGTTATCCAATGTGTTGTAGACCAAGACTTTCACAAAGACTTCATATCTAGTCTATGCACTTGCAAGATTCCACCCCTACAAAGGATTGGATACAAAGGGAATTTTCGGGCAACATATTATCTATGAAGTTTTCCCTCAATTGGACTTGGGAGGTTCGAACTATAGGAGGGAAAATGATGCATTTACCATGTATATCACCAGAATGCTTCAAGAAGTAGAGCATGTCAAGATTTCAGACCTAGCAAAGGAATTCATCAAGAAATAAGGGGCTTGGTTTATTCACTTCCCAACTTTATCCTACATTCGGATTGATGGTTGCCAAAGGGCCCCATAAAGACTTCCAAGGTATCCCACTGATCACATTATATTGTTGGAAGTAACTAGGCAGATTTGTGACTTTGATGCTATTGTCATGAAAGACAAACAAAAGATAGGATTTGGTGGGGATTTTCCCCTAAGGATTGGCACTGGAGAAGCGTGTCCTTCCATTATTTCTGCCCAGGCTTCAAAGGAAGAAATGAATACCCTCGGTCTGTCTTTTCATTCTAGGAGATCAAGGATTGATATTACCAAAGAAGCTCAAAAGAGGGCCAATAAAGAGTATAGCCATAAGGTGAATTTGGATGACTACTGGTCCAAGTGCAGTGATGAATTTGAGGTCAGAAAGAGGAAATTATCCCAGCTTCCACTGGAGTCAGTTCGGTTGTACAATGTGAAGGAAGTTCCCGATCAATTAGAGGATGATGGGAACTTGATCCAAGATCATGCTTATGAGGCCAAAAAAGATAGACCAATTGGTGATGTGGATTGGTTAGAGGAAAAGACAGAATTGAAACAACTAGTGGATCTCGTTATCAAATTTACTAGGATGTGGCTAAGGCATAAGCTGTGGGAGCTAGAAAATAATGGTGTACAGTGCACCTATGCAATAATGGTAGATTTGGATCCCCAGTCCACCTCTGAGGAATCTATCGAGCATGATCCTAAGGGAAAGGGTAAGTTGGATTCTCGGTTCAAAATCAAGATAAAAGGTGTCCAAGAAATAGAGGTCGAGGAAGCAGAAAAGCAATGAAAGCCAAAGGCCAAGAAGAGGACAAGAACTAAGAAGTCTGAGCAAAAAGGGATAGAGGAGAAAAATCCGAAGGCTGATGTGCCAGTGCCCAAGAGGAGAAAAATTATAAAAAATTTAGAGAAGGCAAGCTCCATGGAAGGGGAGGAAGAAGTTTCCCCACCAGTAGTTAATGTTGAAAGTTCGGAGGAGAAGGCCAGGGTGTATATGAGGAGGTCTAGGACTCCTTCCCCCAGGGACAATGTGCCTAAGGTAGATCTCCCTCTGGTGGTTTCTTATGAGGAGCAACATGATGATGTGCCTTCCGCTCATGGAGCTCAAGGAAAGCCTAGTGAGTCAGAGGATGTTGAGGATCATCCAAATATTGAGGGGGAGGAGTTTCATGAAGGTGATCTCCATGGTGTAGAGGAAAAAATTGAAAATATAATGCAATCCCCTATGGTTGCATATGTGGATTCCCCTGTTAGAACTGAAGAAGTCCCTCCACAAGAAGAGGAAATAGTGAAGGTTCCCTCACCTATACATGAAGATGAGCATCCTAAGGAAAAGGAAAATAAGATGGATGAGACTCCTGATTAATAGAATTTGAGTGAGGAAGCACCTAAAGATCAACAGGAGGAGAAACAAATTGAGGTGCAATTGGGATCCACTGTCCCTGGTTGGTTGGACAAAGAGATAAAGAGAAAACAAGTTGTTATGGAAGATAGTCCACCGAATTGTGATGCACTACTAGCTAAAATTGGAAAAGATAATGATAAGAAGAAGGCTAGGGTGATCTCGAGGATTGAAAGAGATGAAGCTCATGATAGATTTGTTCACATTGCCACCCCTACTCGGGATAAAAATAGAGATAATGTGGCTAGAAAGGATTATAATATTCAAACTTTCAATCTAGGACCTACATTAGTCAAGCAGGACATTGAAGATTATGAGGGATCTAGTGTAGTTATTGTGGGTAGATTGAGGAAGGAAATGAAGACCAAGCAGGAGCTAAAGAAAGAAAATGAAAATCTCAAGAAATGCTTGGAGGACTTAATGAAACCGCTACAGTCCACTAACCCTTCAGTTTATGCTATGAATCCTGTACCTCAGGAGACCATCATCGAGCTTGAAAGAATGAAAGCCTCCACTCTTGCCACTACAAGTTGGTTGCAAGGGGTGCAAACTAAAGGAGATGATGCTATTAAGGACATTTTTTTATTGGGGAAGGATGCTATCATGGCAACTGATTGGTTGAAGGTAGTGTTGGCGCAAGATAAGGAAGATATGGATCTCCTTTTGTAGAAAACTAGAACTATCATGGAGTACACCCAGGATAGATTGGTGAGTGATTGGATTCTTCCTTCCTCCAGAGCTGTCGAACCATGGGAGTGGTATGAGACACTACAGATTAGGTAGAAGGCGTTGAAGAAGATTTAGAAACAAAGGAGGTAGATTGATGATACCCTAGCCAGTGTTTACAATGGATCCATTGTCTTCTTTGAAATTATGATGGGAAGAAGGAAAGATCGCACCCAAGTACTTGAGATTGGGACAGTTGAGGAAGTGGTGGCAGGATGTTTATGCGCCAAATAATGATGGTTCTGTCTCTAAGCATTAGTTAGATGATGCAGCCACATACATTGTTGTCATTGACAAATACCTAACGTATAAGGTGAATTGGAATAAGTTGGTAAAGCAATCAAGGGAGGAGATTGCGTCAATTGAAGGATGACTTAGGGTTTTTCCTTTGCCACCTATGGCTGACTTGGATGGGGTGCTCTTGAAATTCCATGACGGGCCGGATCAAAATAGAGACAAAGGGGAAGGCAGTTAATGCCCAACTACTTCAGGATTTAGGCTTCCCCATTATCGTGCCCTGCATTGGTCCGAGCTGCATTGGGAATCCCAGGCCGACCTAGGTATTTTTCATGCATTTAATACATCCCTTCATTCCATTTTGACTCTCTCTTGGCTGGTCGGTGGTGCCCAATTAATGCTGCAAACTCTTACACGGCCGACGGGTTTTCTGGGGGATTCTATATATTTGGCATTTCTCCTCTTTTGTAAGGGTTAGAAATAGTTAGAATATGTTATTAGAAATAAAAAGTAGAATAGGGTAGAGCAAATTAGCAAGCAGTTTCTCTCAAGCAAATATTGTAACAGAAAGATGGAATTGTTGCTACAGTGGATAATTCAAATGCAAATAATGAAATTGTGATTTGGTGCCATACTTGTATTCTTTTGTCTTGCATGGTTCTTGTTATTCTATCTTTAAAATTTATTTGAGGAGGTTAATATTTAGACTAGATTTGATTCAATAATGTTTGTGATTTGATACTTGAATGTTGCAGCAATCCTTCAGTCCATACTTTTCGCAACCAACTGATTGTTAGTTGTTTTGCAAAGTTATCTTGGACTTCATATTCAGTGTGCTTAGTTTGATTGTGAGGATTTTTTCATTTCAATTGCAATAGGGTTGTTGAATGAATGTTCATGATTTGAAAATATTAACACCTCAGAAGATGGCACTATTTTCTGTAAGACTACAGATTTATCTGGGTCAAGTAGAGATCGGTTTTGAGGGATTGGTCCATTTCGAGTGTTGGTTATTTTCATTAATCTTAGGAGTATTATTAGATTTAGAAATCTCTTTTAAACCCTTATATTTTTTTGTTTCTTTGATTATTGGGTTAGATCTAGGATTAAAGTATCATCAGATTATTAGATCTGATAAAATTAATTCAGTATTTTGCTTGTAGTAAGGTCCCATTGTGATTACCAGCATTTTCACATTTTATCACTGAGTTGTTTATGCATTGTCAAGACCTGAAATTAGAGACCTTGGGGTTATCTCTTGAGGCTTTCTGATAGAGATTTACCTTTCAAGTGAGATAGGATATTATATTCTATCTGAGTTGTTGTTGTGCAGAAAACACCATCAACACTGCTGAAGAATTAAAGAAAATTTTGCAAATGCCTAAAGACTAGTTGGCTAAGTCAGATGTCTTCTCTCAAGATGAAATTGGAAAAGTGAAGGATTGGATTGAAGTATGAAATGACAGGAAAGAACTCCTTAATAAATTCCTAAAGAAAATCATGAAATCGCAAGGGAAAATGAAAGAGATTTACAGTAGTTGTGTTAGTTTCTTGGAAATAATGACTGGGAGGATAGAATTTGGCAAGGATTAGAATTTGAATATTAATAGGTTATGGGATTGGTGGCATGAGGTATATGCCCCTTCAGATAATTCTCCAATAGCAAAAGAACACCTGTAAGATGGGACCATCTATATTTCCAAGTTGGATAAATACCATGAATTGCAAATTGAGTGGAATAAGGTGATGTCACAATACTTGGAGGAATTTAAGGTTCATAAAATAAAAGTCAAATTTATCAGTACCAAACCCAACAGATGTGAAGGAGATCTTGGAAAATTTTAAAGAATTGACCAATAAATTGGAAGTTGATAAGGAAGGAGAAGTTGGGCAGGTTGCTACCACGTAGGATTCTTGTTAGGCATGCAGGGAGTGGTGAATTTCAGTTACAAACCATGAATGGAGCATGTCTGAGGATTTTAAAGTTGCCTGGGGGCCCCATTGACAGTTTTGGAATGTAATTTTGACCTTATTCAAAAACTATTAAAGCCAGTCAAACATGGATGCCTAAATATAGTAAAATCGAATGCATCTATGACTAGGCTCTATGGGTCATTATTTTGGTTGCCTAATGGATTCTTGGGATATAAATTGAGGCTCAAGCTTCATTTTTGAGGGTTAGACATTGCTAGAAGAGTTAGACATCATTTTAATAGCTATAGTAGAGCTAGAAGTTAGAAATTTCTGAAGCAAATTGCTAAAACATTGAGAATATTGAATTGTTGCAGACATGGGTGAATTAATATAATTGAAGACATTATCTTTTGGTGATATTTCTTGTGTTTTTCCACTTTGCATGGTTCTAGTTATTCCATCTCTTTAGTATTTCTTATAAGTTATTAGTTTCATGTTACATTTTAGAGTTAAATTTGATGCAATGGTGCTAGTGGTTTGATATTTGAAGTGTTTGAGCAACTCTTGGTCCATACTTTTAGTGGCTTGCTAATTGTAAGTTGTGTAAAGTTAGCCTGGGCCTAAATATTTTGTGCTAAGTTCAATTGTGAGTGTTTTTTCATTTCAATCACTAAGGTTGATGTGTGTGAATGCTTGTGATTTGAAAATTTGTTCTTTCCTCAGAAGATTGCACTATTTATGTGATATTGGAGGATTTAATCTAGGTTTAGCATAATTTAGTTTTGAAGGGTTGGTCTACTTCAAGTTTTTAATCATTTACATTGTTAATCTTAAGATTAGTTTGCTATTCTGAAAATCTCTCTATAACCCTTTCATCTTTTGTTATTTCTTTTAGAATCTAGGTTAGTTTTAGGATTGAAAGCATCAAAATATTATAAAATATGATGAGTTTGAAACTTCTAGTGGCTGATTTGTAAAGCCCCTTGTGATTAGTAGAATATTCACATTTATCACTGAGTTGTTTTTTCATTTTCAAGACCTAACATTAGAGACCTTAGGGTTATCTCTTGAGGCTGGCTGATAGAGATTTACCTTTGAAGAGAGATAGCATTTCACATTATGTCTGAGTTGTTGCTATGCACAAAACATCATCAACATATTAGCGCTAAAAGGAGGGCCTGAATAAGCAAATTGGAGCGTTTCCTATTTGAAATCTCTCCCGAGATATTTTGAAGAAGAACTAGATCAACACTAGGAGAGGGAGACTTTCAAGAGTTACAAGCCCCTACCAGGTCAAGAAGGACTATAAACAGGGAGGAATCCTCATCTACTCAGCCCTTTCCATCTTCTTCATTATCCCCACCCACATCTAACCATTCATCATCTGATTTTGAAGAGATTCCTATTCAATAGCCTCAACCAATTGTTGGCCAACCACTACCACCTCCACCACCACAACAACCCATGGATTTCCTAGAAAATAACCCATCTCCATTGAACTTCAACAACTACAATGTTATGCCAAAAACTCCTGAGCATTTTTGCTCCAAGTTTCATATTAATGATCTAAATAGGATGAAAGAGGAACACATCAAGATTTTTCAGACTTGTCTCAGGGATAGGGGAATCAATCATGAAGATGTTGCATGCAGAATCTTCCCTTATTCCCTAGGGGAAGAGGCCTTCTACTAGTACAACCATTTGCTTGTTGGGTTAATTCATAACTGGACTAAACTGGAGAATGCATTTCTACAGAAGTTTAAAATTCCCATTAGCGCTAATGAGTTGTATCCGCAATTCACCAAGGTTAAAAGAGAAGTTAATGAGCCTATAGGGTCATTTAATAATAGATTTCATCGTGTGTATACCAAGTTGCAAGCCCCTTATACTGTAGATGATCCCACAACTTTAGAAGTCTATTATGAAGCCCTTGATAGTCTTACAACCACTTTTCTGAAGTGGAGGCCTAATCCTCTTAATAGCTTACTTGGGGCATATATAGAAGTAGTCAAGGTTAGTACTGATTTGATACAACATTTGTCCAGAATATTTCCATCATTAGGTTCCACTGCTCACCTAGGAAAAATACAAGTTCTCAATCAAGCTCTGACTAACCATACCCCCATTATGAACCTAGTGCCACAGCTGCCTTTAGTCCCACATCCAAGTCCTCCAATGAATCAAACACCACCAATGACCACTTATTTGCAACAAAGTATCAATCAACCTCTCCACCCGCAACAATAGGATAGTTTTCCCACATGCTTACAAAATTCTAAGGTGTTGAACCAGTCCACAAGTTCAGGAGTAGCATCTGGGTACCCTCAGAACAATGCAAATTCGGGGCCTTATACTAATCCTGACAAAGAGAGGTTGGATGAGCTAACTGAACAAGTGAAGAAACTAAATTTGGAGGTGACCTATTTGGGAAATTAGAATAGTCAACTCCAGGCTGCTCAGAAGAATCTGCAATCTAATTACAATAGGGAAAATAGAGATTCTACGCAAGGATATGGGTAGAAATTTGATAGAGGACAAGATGGGAAACATTTTGACAAAGGACCATCAACTGGACAAGGATTTGAAAGAAGACAACCACCCAGGTAGAACAGGACATGGAACATAAGGCCAAATAATGGAGGTGTCCCCACTCCATTGGATCAACGTCATAATCATGAAAGGCCCCCAAGTGGTGTGTATCTGGCAGAGGCAACTTTATCTGGATGGTGTAGGCTTCACAAGACAAGTCAACATTTTGAGTTGGATTACCCTAATTTTTAGACTGTTGCATCCATCTTCCATTATGAGGTTGTAAACAATTCTAATATTTAGGAGTTATTACAACCCACTCCTTATGACTCCTTAGTATTTGGGTTGAACCATGCCCCTTTCCCACGAAGCTAAGAGAATGGTCCAAAAGAAGAATCAAGTGAGCAAGAGGATAAGGTAGAACAAGTGTATAATGGAGATGAAATTTCACAATTATTAAATGAAGGAAATGAAAATGATAATGGTCCCTTTGATGGGGAGGAAGTTGGTATTGAGGAAGTACAAATTTTTCAATAGCATACAAGAAAGTATGACTTGAGGAGTAGGCCAACTAGGGGCCCACAGGCTGGGGGCATTCAATACTTCTATTCCTCTAAACAACTTCATGACACCCCTTGATCCTAATGCTAGTAATAATCCATCCTATCCTTATGTGCCTACTTAGTACTTTTCAAAAGGAGGACAATATGACCCTTCCAAGGGGAAGAACACTGATGAGGGTAGGGAGAAGCTAATAAATCATCCTAAGGATGATCATACTGATATGAGCATGGAGCAGTTAGGTGACTACTTGGTTGAAGAACTCAAGAAATTAAAGGTAAGCCTTTTTTCCTTCAAGTTGTTAAGAGTTCCTACTATCAGAAATATAGTCCTAGGAGCCTTTAGGCCTAATATAGTCCCTCAAGAGAAGATAACTAGTGAAGTTGGTGGAAAAACCTCTAGCCCTCAAGTTTCGAAAGATCAGGGCCAAGCCCAAGTGCAGTCTAGAGATAAAGGGAAAGAAAAGAATAAGAGTCAAGTGGCACAAGTTGACACTCAGCTAAGTCTCTTTCAAAGAAGAATAGAAAATCCCCCTTTTTTTATTTATGTTTTCCTTTTTGGGAAGAATTTACACAATTTCCTGCTAGATTTAGGGGCTTCCACGAATGTTATGCCATTTTCTATCTACAGAGCCCTAGGGATTACCCCTGCAATCTCTCAAAATAAGGTCACTCAGTTGGAAAAAATAGAGGTAACTATGGTAGGAGAATTAAACATGATTCCCATGCAAATTGCTTCAAATCCTAGAATCCAACAAGTTATTAATATTCAGGTGGTGGGTATCCCTGATACTTATGGTCTGATTCTAGGAAAATAATTCACCAAGGCATTAAATGGATCTGTATCAACAAATCATTCTCATATGTGGCTCTCATGGAAGGGAGTACCAAATCAAATCAAGACTGAAAGAGAACCTAGGATGAAGTATGTAATTACCAAATATCATAATACTTCTAAAGAAATATTAGTTTCAGAAGTTAGTATGGGGAATTACATGTTGGCAGCCCCTATTTCAGAACTAGACATAGAGGAAATCTTCATGTTGTAGAGTGCACCAGCAGAGCTCTCATCAGAATCTAGTAGTACTGAGGCATTGGTTTAGTTAGTGGAGGAGATTGATGACCAAGAAGATGGTCAACTCATCCTATTGGATAACTTTTAGGAATTTATCCACAAATGTATAGAGGATCAGATTCAATTGGGAAGAGATATGAATTTTGAGGAGCTACCTCTCCCGAATTGGTGTAGGGTCCATAATGCTTCTCACTCAGAGTTGGAAAGATGCTTGTGCCAAACAACAGTAGATAAGATATAGAGATGCATCAATCCAACCCCTGCTATTAGGATAAATGTGCAAAGTGTCTAGAATGATGCTAAAGGTAAAGGTTGAATGCCTCCTGAAGAAACTCCTAGCAACAGTAAAATGAATGAAAAATCAAGAAATTCAAGAATTGTTGATTGCTGGACACTAAGATTTGATGGATCAAAATCAAAGCAAGGTGTTGGAGTTGGATTTGAGCTAATCAGCCCTAAAGGTAAAACCTTCTTTGCAGCCCATAGACTCCAATTTCATTGTACTAATAATGTAGCTGAATATGAGGCTTTAATTCATGGATTTCCTATGGCATTAAGGAAGAAGGTTAAGATTCTACAAGTATTTAGGGATTTGGAGTTGGTAGTTAGACAAGTTAGAAAACAATACTCATGTCATGATAGAAGGATGAAAAACTACAAACATAGAGTGTGGGATCTTATCAAGGGTTTCAATGCATTTAATATTCAATTAATACCCCATAGTAAGAACCAAACTACAGATTCTTTAGCCCAAGCAGCTAGTACAATGCATCCCTTATCGCTTTTAGGTTTGAAGAAGTTTACTATAGAACTCATTCCAGTACCATCAGTTCCCAACAACGTAACTAATTTTCAAGTTTTTGAAGATGATAAGCATATCCTGGATTTTATCACGAGCTCTAATGTATTACCTCTTAGATAATTGATGAAGCAAAGCCTCAAGAGGCAGAAATGGACCTAAAAGGGGTCATAAATATGAAGACCAACACTATTCCAAGGGTATGGTGCAGCTGGAGAGAATATTTGATCTGGATAGGATAAAAGATCAGGAGCAACAAGCAAAGAAGGAATCCATTAATAGTCAGTGTGATACATACAACATGGGGACTCCAAACGATGTTAAGAATATTTTCATTGGCAAGGTATGTACTCTAGAGGAAAAGAGAGGAATCGTTGATGCATTACACACATATCAGGATGTAATTACTTGGAGTTATGAAGACTTAAAGACATATGAAACTTCAATTATTGCACATGCCATTCCCCTCAAGCCAAGTGCCAAACCATTCAGACAAATGCAAAGACCAATCAATGCCTTATTGGAACCTATCATTCAGAAGGAGGTGCAAAAGTTATTATTTTCTCATATCATATTTCTAGTTAGGCACTCAACTTGGGTTGCTAACCTAGTTCCAGTGAGAAAGAAGAATAGAGAAATCAGACTGTGTGTTGATTTCAGAAATCTCAATTATGCATTAGAAGAGGACAATTATCTAGTCCCATCACTAGATGAAGTGCTACAGATTGTCAATGGATCTCAAATGATTTCTTTTCTGGATGGGTATTCTAGATACAATCAAGTTATGGTGCAATATGAAGACAAACATAAGACTGCTTTCACCACAAAGTGGGGTACTTTTTTGTATAGGAGGATGCCTTTCAGATTGATTAATGTTAGAGCAACCTTCCAAAGGGCCATGGACATCACCTTTAAGGACATCATTGGTAAGTGCATTATTATCTACATGGATGATTTGATTGTCTTCTCCAAGACGTGTGGTGGTCATATTGTAGACTTGTATAGAGTATTTCAAAGGTGTAGAGAATTTAATATTTCACTTAACCCTAAGAAGTGTACCTTTGGAGACATTGAGGGAAAATTTCTTGGTTATGTTATTTTGGAGAAGGGTATATCCATTGATCTAGAACGAATAGAAGCTATACTAAAAATTTAACCTCCATCCAACAAGAAAGAGATGAAATCCTTCTTTGAGAAGATTAATTTTGTTAGAAAATTCATTACTGGCTTCGTAGAAATAGTCAAACCATTGAATGCCATGTTGAAATAGGATGTGAAAGTTGAATGGAGTACTGAGGAAAAGGAGGATTTTCTAGAAATTAAGAGGGAAATAGTTGAAGCCCCAATATTGGTAAGTCCTGATTATGCCAAGCCTTTCTACATATATTCATTCGCGTCTGATCACTCATGTGTAGGCATGTTGACTCAAAAATCTGACCAAGGGAGTGAGGACCCCATAGCCTTCATGAGTGCTCCATTAAAGGATGGATAATTGAGATATCCTAGTGTAGAAAATCAAGCTTATGCTTTGGTCAGGTGTGTGAAGAAATTTAGACATTACATCCTAAGGAATAAACTTTATGCCATAGTACCTAACCCTGCAGTCAAGCTCTTACTGATGAACTGGGAGAATGAAGAGAAAAGTGGGTTACGATGCTACAGGAATATAACATCGAGATACAACCCATGAAGCTAGTGAGAGGGAAAGGATTAACTAAGACAATGGCTGAAATAGGCCCTAATCTCATGGCTTAGCACTATCACCTTTAGGATGTTTCTCCAGGGGGATGATATGATGACATTATTTACTATATCTTGAATCAACAATTCCCTAATCATCTTAATACAGTACAACAGAGAGC
Organism: Sequoia sempervirens; assembly: GCA_007258455.2. Taxonomy (NCBI): domain Eukaryota; kingdom Viridiplantae; phylum Streptophyta; class Pinopsida; order Cupressales; family Cupressaceae; genus Sequoia; species Sequoia sempervirens. The sequence goes on along the minus strand of VDFB02086081.1, from coordinate 17,039,587 downwards.
TCTATGCTTGAAAAGTGATGGCTTCATGCTAAAAGGAGCCATTTTATACAAGAAAAATAATGAGGGGATTTACCTGCGCTATCTTGGAAAGGAGGAAGCTGAAAGGGTGATGACTAAGTTCCACGACAGGTATGGCACAGGGCATGGATATACACCATCTACTGCAAATCAGATCCTAAGGGTAGGATACTACTGGAAAACTTTATTCAAGGACTCACACAACCACGTAAGAACCTACCATGTGTGTCAAACTATAGCAAGATGAGAGAAGTACACAACTCTTCCTCTCCAACCAATCATAGAGGTAAAATCGTTTGCGTAGTGGGGTTTGGACTTTGTTGGTCCAATCAATCCACCCTCATCTGCTGGTCACAGGTACATTCTCACTGTCACTGATTATTTTACTAGGTGGACTAAAGCTCTTGCCTATAAACAATGCACGTTTGATGTGGTAATCAATTTTCTCGAATCAGGTATTATTAATCACTTTGGCCATCTTGTTGCTTTAGTTTGTGATAATGGTCCTACATTTTCTTCATTAAAATTCTCTGGATGGGATTTTGATCACAAAATCATCATTAATTTTACTTCTAACTACTATCCACAAGGAAATGGTCTAGATGTATCCTCAAACAAGAACCTTTTGACAGACATTCATAAATTGTTAGAAAGGAATCCAAAAGACTCACACCCAACTCATATTTTCTCTTTGGGCAGGTCGTACTAGACACAAGGCTTCAATAGGAACTTCTCCATATCACCTCATGTATGGCTTTGAACTTGTGTTTCCCATTCATTTGAAAATACCTACCTTATAGTTTATTAATGATTATTATGATGAAGGGGATAGAAATGAGGCTCACCTGGCTAAGCTTCTACACCTTGAAGGAAAGACAGATGAAATGTTGGAAAACTTTGCTAAACATCAGTGTTTCATTAAGAGGTGGTTCGATCGAAAGGCCAAAGTGAAAGCTTTAAGAATCTCTTACCTTGTCTTGTATTGGGATAAGGCACATGATAAAAAGGGAGAACATGGAAAATTTGATAAACTTTGGCTTGGCCCTTTTCAGATTTTGGAGATCTTGGGAGACAATGTTTTCCGTTTGAAGACTCTCACTAGAGAGGATGTCTTGTTTCCTATCAACGGGAAATATCTAAAGCACTACTTCCTATCTTGAGCTATTTACAGTTCTTCCCCTATAAATAGTTGGTTTGGGTTTTGGTTTCTTTTGGTTTTCTTTGTGTTTTTTTTGCTTTTGGTTTTGGTGTGGGTTTTCTTCAATTTTGGTTTGTTTTGTTTTGGTTTTGAGGTTTCCCTATCCTTTCTTGGGCATGTTGCACTTGCATGACAATCATTATGTCATCTAGGATTGTTTTTTTAATTTCTTTTGCAAACTCTAATAATATTTATGAGACAGTATGGTAGAAATCCTTTATTCAATGTCATATGTGTTCAATGCTAAAGTGAATGAGCCCTTAGATTAAGTAGTCCTGGAATGTGCTTGGGTCTTACATCTATGAACACATATTAAGAGTCCTGAAACTATTACGGGTTCTTTAGAAGGCTTGGTCGATTGAAAAATCTTATTTCTACTTCAATGCCACTGTGGTTCTCAGCCCTGAGCGCAAACTTCATTGTTCATAGGTTAAACAAAAGAGAAAAAGAAAGAACATCAAAACGAAAGAAAGAAAAAAGAAAATATTGAATATCAAAAGAATCAAATTCAAACTATCACGAGTATCTAAATATCTCTATCGAGGCTATGGACACCTGGTTGGTAGTAGAGCTATGTTTGGGAGAACCACGGTGATGACCTCATTAGGGCTATGGATACTTGACTAGCAGAGAGGCTCCAGCCAGGTTGCTTTTGATGTTAGAATCTTTACATAGCTTCACCTTGCTAACCTTGGTTCTCTGCAACAACTAAGGGAAGGAAGTGAATACATATGCACACACTGGGATTCCAACACAAGAAAGGTATGTTTGTCTTATTGGCTTTGAAGCATTTCTAATAAGCGACTTGATGTGAGGACCAAAACTAGAGTTTTGGGTTCCTGATTCTAGTTTTCTATTGAATGCTTAGAAGCATTTCCCTAGCAGAGTCACCATTTGTTGTGCAATTTTTGCACACATGTCCCGCTAAAGGCAGGGACCCTCTTTGCCCAATTTGCTTTCTTTGTGTTTTTTTCATTGGGTTTTGACTTTGTCCCCTTAAGAGATGGGTCTTTTTGGATTTGGTCTTGTTTCTCCCTTGTGCTTCATGTTCAATTTGCATGTTGATGCCCTTTGCAATACTTCAATAATTCCTTCACTCTTCGTAATTGGCTCCGTGCTTGAAAATTCTGATTTTGGGGAAAAATTGGCTAAGATATAGGCAAGTTTGGTTAATCAGAGGTACCTCAGATTAGTTGAACCTTAAACTGGTCGGCTAATCTGAGGTCCCTCAAATTAGCCGAATTTTGTCCCTTGTCAAATCACCAAAGTTACTAAACTGTATAGCTAGGAATTAATGGCACATTTTAATGAGTTATTTTTGGAACTAAAAGGCTAATTTATCAACCATTTCCCCATTTTGCATTTTTCCACTAACAGATTAAGAGAAGTTTGTCTCCATGTTGCCCTCGAATCGAGCCATTTCTTTCAATTTGTATGCTCTTGGGGCTCATTCTGGGGTTTCTGAAGCTTTCTTATCGGCTTGCTATTGCATTATTCATATTACACATCCATTTAAGGTATGTTTTGGGATATTTTCAACTAGATTTTTCTTTTTTTGTGCTTTATTGGTGATCCTTTGTGATTAATTATTGATTGAAGTTTGGGGTTTTGTTTTAAATCAATGTTCTTTTGGTCATTTTGTGCCCTCGGGTCCATTTTCATGAATTAAAGAAGGGGTTCTAATTTGTTTGCATCACGGTGAATGGAAGTCATCAAAATATTAGGGTGTATCCTTGTGTGTCTTGCTTGCTTTTGATGTTAAAGTCTTGGAGGCATTTGTGTTTGTGTGCCCTAGTATTGCTAGCCTTGATCATGTTGGAAATATATGCCTCAATCTCACAAGCTAAAACCTCTAAGAGAGGTAAGTTGGTGTGACATGCTTTGGGTTCGGCTGACTAGCAACTTTGGATCTTGTGGTTTGTACAGGTCACCGAGACAATTATTAAGTCATGCCGAAGGAGCTTATGGTTGTGACTTGTGATTTTTGTTGTAACCCTATGTGGAGTGGAGATCTCTGGCCGATAGGCCATTCATATCATATATTGGGGAGACCCTTGGCCGAAAGGCTTACTTCGGTGTGAAGTCCCAGCGACGAATGAAGTCTGGCCAACAACGTTTTCTGTTGAAGTCTTTAGAGAGAGTCTTGGGTGTTTGATAAGAAGTCTTACCGATATGGATGTCTCACTGACAGCTTTATCCTGGGGACATCGGTATGACTTGAACACTCGAGAAGAACTCTTGGCGATAGTTGGTGTGTCTCACCGATGGTATACACTTGGAGCAGCACAAAGGTCTCGGTGTGTGGTCTTAGCGATGGACAAAAGTCTTGCTGACTATTGTTTGGAGCTCGGTATGACTTGTGAGAATTTAGAGTAACATCTCAATGATAGTGGTTTGTCTTGCCAACTATTGATCACTTTGGATACCTGGTGAACTTCGGTGTGATGTCTTGGCAAAAGACGATTGTCTCACCAAATGGAAAAATCACGTTTGTGTGACTTTGAAGCTTCGGTATGATGTTTCACCAATAGTGATAAGTCTTGGCGATAGTGATACATGTGATGATCGTCAGTATGAGGTCTTGGTGACATGGCGAAGTCTGAGCGATAGCTCTCTAAACTTGATGTAACATCTTGGCGATAAGGATGACTCTTGGCGACATTGATGGTTAAGTCGTGTGGCATCGGGGAGACATGGTTAGTGTCTCACCGACATGCCAACACAAGTTGATCACTTTGACTAAGAGAAGACCATCCTACATGGTGAGTCATTGGCCAATCAGAGAAGCCGAATGGGAACCACTAGTAGTTGGACTGTTGCAGCTGTTACTAAGAGGAAGCTCGACAGGCAGGGGTGTCATGGATTTACTCCGAAGTTGTAGATGATGTATGGTTCAATGGATCGACAGATTGTTGTGTGGTTGTATGATCAGTGGATGAATTATATTCTGTGAAGACTGTAACGTGAATGTTTTGTAACAAGGTTGTTCATGGTGAATGCTACTGTAAACTAACATCAGAAAGATAAGTTAGAACTCTATTTGTAATCTTTATTAATGTAATACAAAGTGACTTCTCTTGGTGTTGTGGGTTTTTCTCCCATAAGGGTTTTCCCACATATATTTGGTGTTCATATGTGTTTGTCTATTTCTTTGTTTTAGTAATCTCTTTCTAGTGCATATTAATTGGACTGTAACTGTAAAATTTAAAAGTGTCTCTGCATTCTTCCCTGAGGTTTTTGACATTAGGAGAGTTGCTTCCGCATCTAGCTTTCCTTACAAGTGGTATCAGAGCCTGGCCAATTGTGTTATCCTTGTGGGTACGTTGGGTTTTTTGTGTCAATTTATGTTCGGTGGGAGTCTTGTAGAAGTTTGTCAATTTCTAATTACTGATTGAGATGGAAAGCACATCAGGAAAGATTGAAATAGACAAGTTCAATGGCAGCAATTTTGAGTTGTGGAAACTTAAGATGGAAGATCTATTAGTTGATCATGATCTTTGGATTGTTGTGTCTGGAGTGAAGCCTACAGGCATGAAGCAAGAAGATTGGGACCTTACAAATAGAAAGTCTAAGGGGCTGATAAGGCTCTGTTTGGTAGACTCTGTTCTTCTCAATGTGCATGAAGAGAAGATTGCATCTTCCTTGTGGAAGAGACTGGCATCTATTTATTAGGGGAAGTCTTTGGTGAATAAATTGTTCCTGAGGAAGAAGTTGTACACTTTGAGAATGCAGGAAAGATTGTTTGTAGTTGATCATTTGAATGCATTCAACATGCTGATTGCACAGTTAACATTTGTTGGTGTGAAGATTGATGAAGAGGATCACTGTATGCTGATATTGTGTTCTTTGCCAGATTCATGGGATCACCTAGTGATGGATATTGAGAGTACAACATCCAGTTTTAAGATGGAAGATGTTGTTGCTTCTTTGTTATTAGAAGAGATGAGAAGAAAATCTTCTGAGATGGCTAAGGAGGCCCTTGCTATTAGAGGAAGGTCGAAAGAGAAAGGAAAGAAGAAGGACAAGAAATCTAAATCGAAATCAGAGGGGAGATCAAAGTCTCCTAACAAGAAGTCCAAGGTGAAGTGTTGGAACTGTGGGCAACCTGGTCATGTCTGAAAGGATTGTAAAGAGGAGAAGAAGAAGAAGAAGAAGAAGTATTCTTCCGAGAATGATTCTTCTCATAGTGATGCAGATTCCTTCATTGTATCCTTGGCTATGCAGGCGTGGGATGATGTCTGGCTGATTGATTCTGGAGCATCTTTTCACATGACATCTCATAGAGACTGGTTCATGAAGGATGAAGAATATGATGGTGGAAAGGTATACTTTCCAAGTGATTCAACTTTGAATATTGTTGGTCATGGAAGAGTCAGAATTCAATTCCCTGATGGAAGAGTGAAGGGAATTAATGATGTAATGCATATACCAGGTTTGGCTCAAAACTTACTTTCGGTTGTAAGCTGAATGATATTGGAGTGCAAGTCATGTTCTCTGGAAATGGCTGCAAGATGACTAGAGGCTCAATGGTGCAAGCAAGGGGTGCTCGTAGTGGTACCTTGTACAAGCTGGATGCACATGTTGTTCAATGCAACAGTGTCTCTATAAAGTCACAAAAAAGCTTCTCATGGAGGAAAAAAGGGAAATGTTCCTAATTGTGTAAACTCTATGGAAGTTAAACTTCCAGTAGAAAAGACTATGCTCTAGCATCATAGGCTAGGCCACATTGGAGAGAAAGGTTTAAAAACTTGGTTGAGGGGCTTGAAGATTGTAACCTCGAATTTGAATTCTGTGAACATTGTATATATGGAAAACAACATTGTGTTTCGTTTTATTCTAGTCCTCATAAATCTTCTGGTTTGCTAGATTATATTCATTATGATGTATTTGGTACAGTGAATGTTCCTTCTTTGTCTAAGTCAAGGTACTATGTATCATTCATTGATGATTATTCGAGAAGAACATTTGTTTATTTTTTGAAAATTAAATCAGAAGTGTTTAGTCGGTTTAAGTAATTTAAGAACCTTGTTCAAAATCAGACTGGAAGAAAAATAAAATGTTTAAGGACTGATAATGGTGGTGAATTTTGTTCTGATGATTTTGAGAGGTATTGTAAAGACCATGGGATTAAAAGACATAAGACTACACCTTATACTCCACAGCAAAATGGAGTTGCAGAAAGGTTCAATAGGATAGTGATGGAGAGAGCACGAAGTATGCTGAGTAGTGCTGGCTTGGAGGAGAAGTTCTGGGCTGAGGCTGTTGCTACTACACGTTACTTGATTAATCGTTCACCAAATTCTACTCTTGTTGAGAAAACACCTTTGGGAGCATGGTCTGGTAAGAATCCCTCCTTAAGACATATTCATGTTTTTGGCTATGAGGCATATGCTCATGTACCGTATGAGAAAAGATCTAAGTTGGAGAACAAGGTTTTCAAATGTATTTTTATTGGCTATAGTGCTGGCATAAAAGGATACAAGCTTTGGAATCCTGATTCAAAGAAGATTGTATACAGTAGAAGTGTAATCTTTCATGAGCTGAAGCCTTCTACCTTGCATCTGCAGTCAAAGACAAAGTCAGAAAACAATAAGGATGTAGTTGGAATTCCTCCTACACTAGATAAAGAGGAATTCAAAATTCAAAATGTACCTAAAACTAAGGAGAGCTCAAGCAATTCTGAAAGTTCTGAAGAAGAAGAAGAAACTCAGCCCCAACAAGTGAGGAGATCAACTCGTGAAAGAAAGCAACCTGATAGGTATGTGTTTTCTTTGATAGATTCTACTTGTGCCTATGCTTTAATTTCTAGCACTAATGAGCCTAGGACTGTGAAAGAGGCATTTAGAATGTCTGATTCAGACTCTTGGTTGGAAGCCATGAATGAAGAAATGGCATCATTAGAAAAGAATGAAACTTGAAGTTTGGTGCCCTTGCCTAAAGGCAAAAAAGTTGTTGGCTAAAAATGGGTATTTAAAAAGAAGATTGGTCTAGATGGTAGTGTGGAAAAGTACAAGGCAAGTTTGGTTGCGAAGGATTATTCCCAGGTAGAGGGAATTGATTGTGGGGAAATTTTTTCTCCTGTAGCTAAGCTAACATCTATTAGATTTTTTTTGTCACTTGCAGCAGCGTATGACTTAAAGGTTGAACAGATGGATATGAAGACAACATTTCTTCATGGTGATCTTGAAGAAGAGATTTACATGTCCCAGCCTAAGCACTTTGTGGAGAAAGGTAAAGAAAACTGGTTTGCAAGTTAAAAAAGTCTCGTATGGGTTGAAGTAGTCACCTAGAATGTGGTACCAAAAATTTGACACTTTTGTATTGTCTTTGGGATTTGTAAGATCAAAATCTGATCATTGTGTCTATTACAAAGCTGAAAGTGATCAAGTTCTTATTATTGCTCTCTATGTTGATGATATATTGTTCATAGGAAATAGTAAGTTGATGATTTCTGATCTTAAGTATCAGTTGTCTGCTAAGTTCAAATTGAAAGATCTTGGTGCAACAAGGTATATTCTGGGGATGGAGATAACTAAGGATAGGAATAGTAGAAAACTTTGGCTCAATCAGAGTAAGTATATCAAGACTGTTCTAGAGAGATTTTGCATGAATGATTGCAAGAAGCTAGTTGTTCCAGTCTCGCAGGGAATGAAGCTATCTATTGAAGACTGTCCAAAATCTCCTACTGAGATGGAGGACATGACTAGTGTACCCTATGCTAGTGCGGTTGGCAGTCTTATGTATGCAATGGTCTGTACAAGGCTATAAATTACTCAAGCAGTGGGAGTTCTTAGTCGGTTTATGGGTAATCCTGGAAGGACACATTGGGATGTTGTAAAGAGAGTTTTCAGATATTTGAAGGGCACTTCAGAGTTTGCTTTGTGTTACCATGGGAACTTGGTTGAATCACAAAGGACTCTCAATATTCGAGGCTATGTGGATTCTGATTAGGCAGGGGACATTGACAGCAGGAGGTCCACTAGTGGATATACTTTCATGTTGAATGGTGGTGTAGTGAGTTGGATGAGTAAGCGGTAGGCTATAGTTGTTTTGTCCACTACAGAGGCTGAATATATGGTAGTTACACATGCTTGTAAAGAAGTGGTTTGGTTAAAATGTTTGTGTTCTAACATTGGTTTTGATTCATGGAAAATAACTATTTGCTGTGACAATCAGAGTGCAATTTGTCTGGCAAAGAATCCTACTTTCCATGCTAGGATGAAACATATAGATGTACAGTACCACTTTGTATGAGATATGGTGGAGGATGGAAAGGTCATTTTGGAAAAAGTTGATACACTGGAGAATGTTACAGATGCATTGATGAAGCCAGTGAGCACAGACAAGTTCAGGTGGTGTGCCAGTTCAATGGGCCTTAGTGCCCATGATTTTCAGTAGTTTTGTTGTGCTCTGGAGGTGCCTATGTGATCTTCATCAAGTGGGAGATTGTTGGAAATATATGCCTCAATCTCACAGGCTAAAACCTCAAAGAGAGGCAAGTCAGTGTGACATGCTTTGGGTCTGGCCGACTAGTAGCTTTGGATCTTGTGGTTTGTACAGGTCACTAAGACAATGATTAAGTCATGCCGAAGGAGCTTATCGCTGTGACTTGTGATTGTCATTGTAACCCTATCCCAAGTGGAGATCTCTAGCTGACAGGCCATTCATATCATATATCAGGTAGACCCTTGGCCGAAAGGCTTACTTTGGTGTGAAGTCCCAGTGACGAACGAAGTCTCACCGACAACATTTTCTATTGAAGTCTTCAGAGAGAGTCTTGGGTGTTTTGTAAGAAGTCTTACCAATATGGATGTCTCGCCGACAAATTTATCTTGGAGACATTGGTATGACTTGAACACTCGGGAAGAACTCTTGGCGACAATTGGTGTGTCTCACTAACGGTATACACTCGGAGCAGCACAAAGGTCTCGGTGTGAGGTCCTAGTGATGGACAAAAGTCTTGTCGACTGTTGTTTGGAGCTCGGTATGACTTGTGAGCATTCAGAGTAATGTCTCAGTGATAGTGGTCTGTCTTGCCAACTATTGATCACTTTGGATACTTAGTGAACTTTGGTGTGATGTCTTGGCGAAAGATGATTGTCTCACCAAATGGAAAACTCACGTCTATGTGACTTTGAAGCTTCAGTATGATGTTTCACCGATAGCGATAAGTCTTGGCGATAGCGATACATGTGATGATTGTTGGTATGTGGTCTTAGTGATATGGCGAAGTCTGAGCGATAGCTCTCTGGACTCGATGTAACATCTTGGCAATAAGGATGACTCTTGGTGACATCGATGGTTAACTCTTGTGGCATTAGGGAGACATGGTTAGTGTCTCACCGACATGCCAACACAGGTTGATCACTTTGATCGAGAGAAGACCATCCTAAGTGGTGAGTCATTGGCCAATCAGAGAAGCCGAATGGGAACCGCTAGCAGTTGGACTGTTGCGGCCATTACTGAGAGGAAGCTCAATAGACAGGGGCATCATGGATTTACTCAGAAGTTGTAGATGATGTCTCGTTCAATGGATCGACAGATTGTTGTGTGGTTGTATGATCAGTGGATGAATTCTATTCTATCAAGACTGTAACATAAATGTTTTGTAACAAGGTTGTTCATGGTGAATGCTACTGTAAACTGACATCAGAAAGATAAGTCAGAACTCTGTTTGTAATCTTTATTACTGTAATACAAAGTGACTTCTCTTGGTGTGGTGGGTTTTTCTCCCATAATGGTTTTCCCACGTATATCTGGTGTTCATATGTGTTTATCTATTTCTCTGTTTCAGTAATCTCTTTCTAGTGCATTTTAATTGAACTGTAACTGTAAAATTTAAAAGTGTCTCTGCATTCTTCCCTGATGTTTTTGATGTTAAGAGAGTTTCTTCCGCATCTAGCTTTCCTTATAGATCAGTCTCGAAATAACAATTCACAAGCCCTAATCTTGCGTTCCCTAGCTTGGTGTGTTAGATTCAAATGGTGAAACAATGTCAAGAATCTTTAAAACAATTGGTGCAAAGTGATAAATGAACAAAGACCCCAAGGATGACCCTACCCTTTTGTGTGATCAGCCAAAATGAAGACAACACTTAAAAAAATTTACCATCGAAGAAATTTTCGGTGGATCTGAGGTAGCTCAGATTAGCCGAGCTTTAATCTGCTCAGATAATCCAAGCCCTCTTGGATTAGCCAAACTTTCCACCAATTCACGATTTCACTATATCACATCAAACCAAGTTGACACTTAGGAAAATTTTGACCCATCCTTTCGAATTTTGAATTCCCACTGCACGAACTCACTCCAAATTCCTTAATGCATTGAAAATTTTCATCTTCTAAAGATCAAAAGTTAAAATGTGCACAATAAAATGAAGTTCGTCTAATCCAAGCTAGCTCAGATTAGCCTAGCCTTAATCTAGCTGGTAAATCTAGGCCTGCTCGGATTAGCCGACCCCCACTTTGATTTCCTTTGTGATTCCAAAATTAGTAATGATTGATTGTACATGGATTTGAATGATAAGTTTCATGGGGTTGGTTATCTTGAATGCATGTCTTGTGAAATTGAGTCAAGTCATCCTTTGAATGAGTTATTTTCTATGCATTGCTAATGAATTGATGTTAACACCTTGATTAAATGACATTATAAATGTGTGTATTTTCACTTCAATTGTGAATTCATTGCAAATAGATTCATATGTATATGGCATTCACCCCTTTGGTATTAATTGGTTGGTACATTGGTTCATTCACACATCTTTCAATTGGGTGATGAAGGAGGTTATTCCTCTTGTGTTATTATTGGGAGTTCATAGTGGTATCCTTGATTTGTACCAAGTACGGTTGTCCAACTTGTACTAACAAATCTTATGATGTTATATTGTTATTTGCATTTGGGTAATTGTGGTTTATTTTGTAGATGTAGGGTGAATTGAGTCCCGATAAGAAGACAAAAGAAGTAGGAGAGAATGTGCAAGATGAAGAGATGCCTACTACTAGAAATCAAGAGGAAGAAGTGAATACAGGGGTTGATTCTCATCCTCAAAATGTACAAACATCAAAAGAAGTTTTTCAAGAAGAGGGAAATATATCCAACAACCCTAAACAACATGAATCAGAGGATGATGAAGTTTCTACTCCTACTAATGAAGAATGGAAATAAATGTTGCAAGAGTTAGGGCAATCTAACTTGGGTACACTGTGTAAGAATGTTGGATCCTGATTAATTCAAGAGCACCAATCGAAGCCTCTAGCAAAGGAAGTCACCAATCATAAAGAGAATCAACCTAAATAAATTTGAGGAAATAGTTGACAACTCACAAAAAAATAGAGGTGACAAGGAGATACCTTCTATGGAGGTGAATGCAGAGTAGTGAATAGTTCCAGAATGGCTTGAGAAGAGGACAAGTTATAAGAAACCCATAATTGTGCAAGAGGAAGCTTCGAGTTGGGATAAATTGTTGGTGGGGTTAGTCTAATTAAAGGAAAAGAGCAAGAATAGTTTCAAAGATTGCACAAGATGAATTCAACAACAGAGTTGTTCATGTGGTCATACCTCTAGCTGATAAATTCAAGGATGAAGTCAGACCATCTGGTTGCAGAGTACAAACTATCAATTTGGGGCCAACTCCTAGAGAGCAAGAAAAGGAAGAATTCCAAGAGTCTTCTCAATCAATCTTGAGAAGACTAGATAGTGAAACTGCAGAGAAATAAAAGCTCAAGAAATAGCTAAATGATGTCTATAGGTATGTTCAACATTTGATGAAGCCATTACAGACTATTGAAGGTGAACACATAATTCCAGAGGGATTGTTGCCTAAGAAGGAAATTTCTGAAATTGAAAGACTAAAGAACTTTTCTCATAATACTCAAGTGTGGCTTTAAGATGTCAGTAAGAGAGGAGATGAAGCAATTGAAGAAATTCTTCAAGTGCACACCAATGCTTTTAATTTTCTAGAACATACTTCACAGTTTGTTGTGGACTACGAAAAGGTTGATGAATCTACTACTGAAGAATTAAACAAAATTCTGCAAATTCCTAAAGACCAGTTGGCTAAGTCAGATGTCTTCTCCTAAGATGAAATTGGAAAAGTGAAGTAGTGGATTGAAGTATGGAATTACAAGAATGAACTCCTCAATAAAGTCCTAAAGAAAATCATGAAATTGTAAGGTAAAATGAAAGAGATTTACAATAGTTGTGTTAGTTTCCTAGAAATAATGACTGGGAGGAGGAAATTTGGCCAGAAGAATTTGAATATTAACAGGTTACAGGCTTGGTGGCATGAGGTATATGCCCCTTCAGATAATTCTCCAATAAAAAAAAATCCACCTCGAAGATGTTATTGGCCTCCTACAAGGATTTCAATAACTAAGCCTTTACAGACATGATTCAGATATTGGACATCTAACCTAAATAGCCATTTCAACCATCATGAAGGTGCATTTAACTTGTCAACCCAGGGACGTGAACTTAAAATGGGTCAGCATAGTATGTGCACTAGGAACTCAAAGTAACCATTATATTCTACAGCTAAGGAACACACAATACTAAAAGTAAATTGCTTGAAAAGGAATAAAACAAATTTTGAACATCAATCAATGATTATGCTAAGCAGAAATGCATAACATGAATGAAAATCTGAGCAATAGATAGGACACTACTTTTCCTGCTTTAGCTGTAGGAGCAGTCATAAAATGAAATTCTAGTGGTTGCAAGAACAGTCGATGCCATATTTCTAACTAAGTACTAAACAAAAAATAACACTAAAATAATTCTAATCTAAGAAGATGGATTACTCACCAAGTGGGCCTGCTTGGATAAGTATCCTCTAAAACTAAAGAAACTTAGATGGTTTAACTTAGAACTTTATTTTATTTACTGTGAATCATGCATACAAGAGAGTAATGTATCTATATTACTGAAAATTGGAGAATGAGAGTACACTATCAAATCATGCAACCTTTGAAGAAGGAGCATCAAATCATTATTTATACTAATCAGCTAAACATGGAAGTCAACTCCATGATTGGGAGGACACCATTTAGGGAAAATAGGGAAAGTGGAGCGATGGATGTTACACATGCATAGAATTTGGTCAGACATGCAGGTCCAAATGAAAATCCAACATAGTAGTAACACCCATGCATGCTCGATCGTTAAATTCCACTACAAGGCAGTTATGTTCAGTTGCATGAAGAATCTTTTGCCATCGATTGCCTTTGAGTTGGAGTGATTCCTCAGTTGGACGTTATGGTGCATGCCCAACTGGCCGTATCTTCCCCAACTTGGCATATTAAATTTGCATGGAAAGGTCAATATGCATAATAAGTACACATCTATAACCACTTTAAGGAACATTCATTAACCACATGCAAAATAAATATAGATAATCCACATATTATGCCAAATGTCATTAAAGCTTGCGGAGATAGGATTACGTCTAATGTCAATAGTTTGAGGGAAATATTATGAAAATACCAACATTTAAAATTAAATTCCATGACATCTACTAGAAAATAAACTATAGATTCTACCTAAAATTGGACCAAAAACTAGGCTCATCACTCCTCCCAACCTAACGATTTTTTGGTCCTCCAGCAGGGGAAGGGTTGTTCTTCTGCTTGGTAAAAGCTCTAAAGTTTGCAACTAATAGCTATCCAACATTAGTGGTTGTAGTGCATGAATCAGGATCCCAATAGAATCCTCCCAATCTGTCAAATCTATTCCATCTCTGCCTTCCTACAACAACATCAAGCTGGTAGAATCTAAAGTTTGGTACAGGCCACATGAGCATGGGTGGCTGGAAAGTTAGGGGAAGCCAAGACCGCCTCTGAGTTCTCCCAATTTTAATATACCTATCAATCCTCTTTAGTGCTACAGCATAATTGTGGATAGAATGAGGCTCGACCTGCTTCAACTTGTCAAATATTTTATTCCATCTTTGTGATAGATATCTTCTCATGGTTTCCTCCTTTTTTGTTGTATTTACTTCATACTCACTATAAACTGCCTCAATCCAAGGCATAATCTTGTTGCCATAACTAGGTCTAAGAAGCATTATGTGCCATTCTCTATAAATATCCCTTGGGTTACTTGATTCATCTCTAACAAGCAAAGGGATATTAGACTCCAATTGTTTATAAGTTCCATGTTGTTGTCCCCAACTAATCTCACTTTGTACCCAAGACATAAATGCTCTTAATTGAACATCCCCAATATACAATAACATATTCCAATCATGGTCTTTTGTGACAACATAATTATGAAAATAAAATTCACATAGCAAATTCTTCATTTTAGGGGAGACAATTCTATAAGCATTGAAAAATTTCATAGGGGTATCAATAGAAGGATTCAAACCTGAGGAAATCCTTGAAAACTTAAAAAGAGAGATACTTCTCTTTTAGGAGAAAATCATAGACCCTTGGGGGGTCCTACATTCCAAAATCTGTGGTGCCAAAGTTTCCATATCATCCACCCTCTACTTCAGGGTGGTGGAAATTCCTACATTTTTATCCTTAATCTCTTCATCCTTCTTCTGACTTTCCTCCTTAAATTTCTATTTTTCCTTTCTCCATTCTCCCTCTTATTTGTATTTATCTCCATAAATTCAAAATTGCTACATGTACAGTAAAACTAGGAGGATTATGAATTCCTACCAGTCTTTTTGTTGATGGTGGCTCCTCATATGGCACTATTTGCATGGATTTAGGCTATCCAGTTATCTCTGGCTATAAGGGTGTTGTTTCTTCTTTCACCTCTTGCTATAGGGAGTCTTGTTCTTGTTCTTATTCTTGTTCTTGTCATGGCTGTAGAAACTCTTGCTCTAGTTATGGCTATTACTACAGGACATCCTATTGCAGGACTTCTTGCTCATGCTACAGGAACTCCTGACTTTCCTCAAACTCTTCTGCAATGTTAGCAAGATCGGCCAATGTTATATTTGTTGCTCTCTTGTATATGTCTTATTCTTCTTTAACATTCTCCTGCTCCATTGGAGCTTCAAGATTCCCATGTGAGGTCTCACTAGGTTTAGGGCTTTCCTGTGGAGGCGTACAAATCACAGGCCCAATTGGTCTTGATTTCTTGGGAGGTTTCTCATGCTTTCCTTTGGCTGTAGGATGAATAGTGTCAACCTTTCTCTTTTTAGAACTTGGCACCTTTCTTTCTATAGGTTGTGTTTTGGCCTTTCCTTTTCTCATTTCTACTTCTCTCTTTTGTGCCCTAGTTTTCATTAGGGTCTCAAGTGGAATGTCATCATCAAAATCGAAGGAAGAACTTTATTTTTCTGGGTGCTTTGTTTTAGAAGAACTAATTTCTATGGTTTCTTCTACTGCAAGAGGATTCACACTAGAGCCAGCACTAGAGGTTGAAGCAATAGGAATGGCTTTAGTCATGCTTATTCTTGTGCTAGACCTATGGGATTGAGGTAAAGCCCTAGGTTGCAAGTGCTTAGGTCTAATTTGATCAACATTTATAAATACTTCCCAGGTTATTGCAAATACATCATGCAAAGACTTTTCAACTAGAAATTTAATCAGACAATGGTGGGAAATAGAATTATCCCTACTTTTTTGGGTCTTGAACGCCATGATTGAGAGAATATTGTACAACACATTGGGCACATTCATCCTCCTTTTGTGCCTCATGTGATTCAAAATTTTGAAGTGTATGGAATGAAAATTTGACTGGTGACCCTCATAGGTGATGTATTTGATAACATACATAGCTATCTGCTTCCATGGCTCAGGCAGAGACATTCTCTTTGTACCCTATTTATCCATGCTCAATGGGGGTTTTTTTGCTCTGTAAACTCATCCCTGGCTGATTTGGCATCGTTGGAGGTAGGGTAATTTTTACCATTAGTTGGTAACCCTGTGACCTCTGCAATTAGTTCCTTTGTTGCCACAACTTCCAACCCCTTTACAGTGGCTTTCCCTTTTGAAAATGTCTAGGAAAATTCAAGGGCAATGCTTTCATCAAAGCCATCCAGTTTCAAGAAGTAATCTTCCCACCTGTAGTTTCTAAATTCAATGAGGCATTGTGCTTCTTGCAACAAAACATCATGCACTATGAGTTCATTTTGAATTAACCCACCTCCCATTGTTTGCAATTAAAAAAATGCTATGCAACTTATTTCCTTCAATTCCCATATGAAAATCAAGCTCACTTTCTTGTAGTACCTGATAAATTTCCAGTGCCAATATTGATTGAATTTTCTTTTCTTTGTTTCACTTTTTGCTTGCAACTCAAGATTACGACAGGGAAATAATGGCAAGAAAAGGAGCAATAAAAAAGGGGAATTATGATGGGAAGAAATGGCAGTTGCAATTATTATCACTTCACACATGCAATTCGTCCTCTCATTTGGATTTCAAATCAACTCATTTCAAATTTTCTGATGTGGCCTAGTATGAATTGACACATGGGAAATAAATTCACAAATTTTTTTCTTTTTTTCTTTCCCCTCCCCTCAACCTAAATTTGTACATGTGTCCACACATGCAAGATGGGAGTGGTGATTTGACAGGGAATGATGGAATTTATGTGAACTTCTATACTAATGTACAGTGATTAAATGAACACACTTAAAAGATGATTAAAGATAGAAATTAATGTGCACATACCTGAATATGTGGAAGATTTGCTGCAAAGATTGTGGAGAAAGTACCGCTTGCCTTGTAGAAATAAATTGAGAAATTAATGAAAATGAAGTGGAGTGAGGTGGAATGAAGTGATGGAAGAGAGAGAAAGGTGGTGATGGATGGGTGGATGGGTGGATGGATGAAGAAATGGACTTCCACATAAGTGAAATTCTTTATTTTGATAGAGTATTTACCTTAATTAGCTAGAAGGAGGGACGCTAGGTCCATTACCTTTGACTACCGGAAGCTCAGGTGCTAAATGTTGGGTGAATTGTTGCAGGAACTCTTCTTTAGAAACTAGCTTGTGGTATAATCTGAGGTGATGACGATTGACAAGTAATTTAAACCTAACAAAGTCAATGGTAGTAAGCTGAACAACTCCATTAGGAAAGACCTCAAAAACTTCATATGGTCTTAACCACCTTGTCTGCAATTTTCCTGCATTTTCCTAGTATCTTGAGTCACAGAGAAGGGCCCAATCAACTCGTTGGAATTTCTTGTTCTTGATAATTTTTTCATCCCACCTAATTCTCTGATTCTGCACCACTTCTCAACTCAAATGGAGTGAAGCCTGTAGTTGTTTTCCAGGTTGTCCTATAGGGCCAAACAGCTTCTGGTAATCTTTTTTCCCAATCCTTTCTATAAACATCTATTGTTTTAGTCATAATGGCTTCAATCTCTCTGTTGGTCACCTTAACTTGTCCATTAGTCTGTGGATGATAAGGAGTAGACTTCATGTGCCTTATGTTGTACTCATTAACCAATGTTGCAACAAGATTTGGTGTGAATTGAGCTCCTTGATCAGTAACTTCTACCGATTTTGTTACATAATCAATCCATACCAATATATAAGACTTACCATTTCATGGAGGGTCAATTGAATCCATGGAATCCAATCCCCACTTGTCAAAGGGAGTGATTACTACCTGAGGGTACAGTGGCATCTCATCAGACCTGGTTGGTCTTCCCATTCTTTGGCATCTATCATATTTTCTGGTATACCTTCCTGCATCCTTGTGGAGTGTTGGCCAGTAATACCCTATGTTCAAAAGCTTCATTGATGTCCTCTTGGCTGCAAAGTGTCCTCCACATGGTTCATTGTGGCATGCATCCAAATTTTCATGTCTCATCTTCTCTCACACACCTCCTCATGACATGGTCAGGTCTAGTATAAAACAAACATCCAACAATCCAAGAGAGAGGAAAATATTTTTCAATGAGTGTCCTTTTCTCTTTTGAAGAGAAGTGAGAAGGAACTCTACCTATGACCAAGTAATTGGCTATGTCAACATACCAGGGTGTTTGTACACTGAGGGAGAATAGATGCTCATCAGGAAAAGAGTCATCTATGGGTTGATTGTCTTATAATGTAGTTAACCTTGAAATAAAATATACAACAACATTGGCCTTCTATAGCTTATCCACAATGGTTATATCAAATTATTTCATCAACAATAACCATCTTGCCAATCTACATGTGATCAAAGGTTTATTCATGAGATATCTAATGGTTGCATTATCAGTGTGTACAAAGATTTGGTAGCCTATTATCTAATGTTTGAATTTTTTCAGTACATAGATGACTGCCATCATTTATTTTTCTGTCACTATATAATTGAATTTAGCTCCTTGTAAATTTTTGCTAACAAAGTAAATAGCATTTTCAATAGCTCCTTTTTCTCGTAAGACTGCTACTATGGAGATGCATCAGTGTGGATGTGGAAAGGAAGCTCCCAATTAGGCCCTTTGAGTATAGGAGCATGATTCAAGGCTTCCTTCATGTCAAAAAATGCCTAGTCACAAGATTCAGTCCACTAAAATTTAGCATCTTTAGTGAGAAGAGTGTACAATGGTGCTGCTACCTTGTTGAAATCCTTGATGAAATGCCTATACTATCCTGCATGAACAAAGAAACTCCTAACATCCTTTTGTTTTACAGGTGTGGATAGATTTGTGATTACCTCAATCTTTGTAGGATCTACTTGAATTCCTTTGTGGGAGATGTAGTGGCTAAGAACTACACCCTCTTGCATCATCATGAAGTACTTTTCACTATTTAAGGACAAGTTTTGGTCTTCACATCTCTATAGGACCCTTCTGAGATTTTTCAATGCTTGATTAAAATCAGCACCATAAGTGGTGAATTTATCCATATAAATCTTCATGAAATCATGAGAAATATCTTAGAAGATGCTAATGATTTCCCTCTAAAAAGTTGCAGGTGCATTGCATAAGCCAAATGGAAGCACATAATAGGCATAGGTCCCCCATGGACAGGTAAATTTAGTCTTCTCCTGGTCTTCTGGTGTAATTTGGATATGGTTGTAGCCGCTGAACCCATCTAAAAAAGAGAAGTATTGTTTTCTTACAAGTGTGTCCCAAACTTGATCAATGAAGGGTAAAGGAAAGTGATCCTTCTTGGTGGCAGCATTAAGTTCCCTATAATCAACAAAAACTTTCCATTTCCATCCTTTCTTGGGCATAATCACCAATGGAGATACCCATTGATTGTTTGAAATGGGGTAGATAAATCCTGCATCTAGTAATTTCTGCAATTCTCCTTTCACAATCTCTCTTAGTGGAAGGTTAATTCTTCTTCGTGGCTGTCTTACTAGGGTGTAATCATCTCTGATGTAAACTCTGTGAATACAAAGTTTAGGATCCAATACCTTCATATCATGATAATCCCATGCAAATGCATGTTGATGGGTCCTTGATAGGTTCACCAATAACAATTGTTGTTCTTCATTTAATTTACTATTAACATTCAAATATTTTCCTTCTGACACCTGGACTTGTGTAGTTAACTCTATCATGGTTGCTTCATTAACACTTGGTACCTTTAGTTCATATGGTAGCAATTTATAAGACATACATGTTGTTGTAGGAAGTCTATCTGTATGAACAGTGGCTGCAAGAACAATGGTTGTAGGAATAGTGGTTGCAGGAAGAGTCGGTAGAACTGTCTTGACTGGAGTAGTAGAATGAGAAGATGCTTCCTCCACTTCATAATGGTTTTGAATGATGTCAGCCAATACTTCATCCTCATCTTGGAGCTGCATAAAAGAGCTTCTACCTAGCATCATAAGTTGTGCCACAAAGTTATCTTTCTCAGCTTCTTCACCAACATGTGGCCATATAGGATTATCTTCATCATGAGATGGTTGAGCGGGCAGATAAAGAACACACTTTTTCATGTTCCTCCCATCTGAAATGATCATGTCACCTGACTGAAATCCAATGTGTGCATCTGTAGTTGCTAACCATGGCCTTCCAAGAATAATGGGATACCCACCTAGTGTGGCTTTAGGAGAAAGAATCATAAAGTCTGTTGGGTACTCCCAAGAGTCTAAAACTACCACAAGATCATCCACTACACCATCAGGCTTAATAGTAGAGCTATTGGCAAGCTACAGGATAGTAGGAGTGGACCTCATACTTTCCATATTTAGTTTTTGTAGGATGTCTTTGGTCATTACATTTATTGCTGCTCCTAAATCAATCAAAGCATTCTTCACTTGGATCTCATTTATGATAATTTCTACCACAGGACTTCCTAGGTCATTATAATTGGGAATAGTCACTTTTTTCTAGCATGATGCCAGCTAGCTGGCCCACCACATGAACTATAGTTGGGTCTTTCTTTTTCCTACTTGGCTTCTTGAGACAGGCTTCCTTGATTATTTTTCTGTAGATTGGAACATCCTTTATGGCCTCAAATAGAGGTATCTAGACACATATGTGCTTCAACTGGTCTAATATATCAAAGGTTATATCCTCCTTTTCTTCCTTCTTCTTGGAAACTTCCAATCTCTAAGGAAGTGGTGGCTCTTTTTCAATCTTCTTGACTTGGACTGGTTCAGGATTTTCAGGTACACTAGGTTGAATGGGATCATTTAGAGGTTTCTCTTCCTCTTCGACGAGGAGCTCAGTGATAATGGACATGGAAGGGTTTGGTAGAGTAGTACTTGAATGCAAGTGGATATCACTTACACTCACAACATATGCATGAAATTGATTTGAATTAGCAGAGTAGGCAAGCTATTATTGTGGTTTCTCATTTGGATTGGGTGTGGGTTGAGCTAGTAATTGAGTGGGTTTAGGTGCATTTAAGTTGGGATTAGTAGGTGGAGACATTATAGCAAGTTGTTGGGGCTGAGAAGGTCGCTACATGTAACTAGTTGTCTGAGGAGGCCATTGTTGCCTTCCTCTCCATTGATTTGTTTGTTGCCAATTTCCTAGAGGTGGTTGCCACTGGGGTGGAGAACTCTGATGAATAGTCCAAGCATTTGGAGGGTTACTCCAAGGATTTGGTGGATATCCTCCATAATTGGGTGGATATGGGGGCTTCCATTGGTTACCAGAGGAATAGGAATAAAAATATGGCCCAATATAGGATAGTGGATCTGGTGGCATACCTTGTCTTGGAGCCCAAGGATTCCTTTGTGCAACATAGTAGACTTGGTCTTCTTTAATCTGGATTGGCTTGAACTCAGGTGGAACCTGCTTGCTTTCAAGGTTAGCTACCATCTTGCATCTGCAGCCCTTCTTCTTTTATCTGCAGTGGGGGAAATACTCTGTCAACATTGCCTCTGCCTCCTCTTGCTTCTTCCTGGCCTAAAGTGTATCTAGCTAAGTAGCTAGGTTATTGATAATGTCTTTCTTGAAGTCTACTAGCAAATGAGTAATCTCCATTCTTGAGACTCCACTGGAAGTTGACTTTTCCATGGAAGATTGGTAAGCTTTCTCTTTCATTGAATCTTCTCTAGAATAGTTCTAGCATATTTTCTTGATATCTTACCAAGGGACTTGGGAAATATCTCCTCCTCCCATGAGGTCCAAGGAATTGTTGCAGCTATCATTGATTCCTCTTAAGAAAAGTAACTTCTATGAGTCTTCATTAAGTGTATGGTGTGGAGATTTTTGTAGGCAAAACAAAAACCTTGCAATGTAATCTTCTAGGCTCTCATCTTCCTTTTGTTGCATCCTAAAAATGTCACCTCCTCTCATCTCACTGCCTCTACAATATTCTTTGTATTTCTCAAGGAATTTTGTCTTCATGTCTTCCCAAGTTTCCATAGTATCTCTACCTAGGCTCATGAACCATCTTAATTCAACCTCTTTCAAGGTGGTAGGAAATAGCTTAAGCCTATGGGCATCAGTAGTATAATCATAACTCCTATAGAGTATGTCAAACTCAAATAGAAAGGTGTTTGAATCTTCTGTGACAAGTCCATAAAAATTTGGGAGTGCCGAGGTAGGAATGTTCTTGATGTTGTAAATTTCATTTTGATGGGAAATGGGGAAAGGAAAAGTTGGTTGGTTAGGTCTATTCCTATTCGTATCACCCATGTTTTCTTGATGTTGTTCCAAAACAAAGGGGTTTTCAAGCTGATTTTGATCTTCAGAGGAGACTTCAGAACTAGTCAGATCAGGATATGCATCAACAAAGGGGTGTGGATCTTCTTCCTCTTCTTCAAGTAGATTCTAATAGTCAACTAGCTAGAATGAATTAGGATTGTTAGGAAGGAATCTCCCATAAGCATCCCTTCTCCTTCCTCTATGCTTGCAGTATCACTCACTATCAGTCAACTCACACAAAGAATTGGTAAAGAATAAGGGGAGTCATTACTTCCTAAATGAGGAAATGCTAAGAACAACTTCTAGAAACACTATAGGAAGGAAAACTACCAATGACTCCAAAAGACTCCCTAGTTTGACACCATCCCTTGCAACGATGCCAAAAATGTTGGCCTCCTACAATGATCTCAATAACTAAGCCTTTACAGACATGATTCAGAGATTGGAAATCTAACCTGAATAGCCATTTAAACCATCATGAAGGTGCATGTAACTTGTCAACCCAGGGACGTGAACTTGAAATGGGTCAACATACTATGTGCACTAGGAACTCAAAGTAGCCATTCTATTCTATAGCTAAGGAACACACAATACTGAAAGTAAATTTCTTGAAAAGGAATGAAAGAAATGTTGATCATCAATAAATGAATATGCTAAGAAGAAATGCATAACAGGAATGAAAATCTAAGCAATAGACAAGACACTACTCTACTTGCTTTGGCTGCAGAAACAGTCACAAAATGAAACTCTAGTGGCTGCAAGAACAGTCAATGCCAGATTTCTAAGTACTAAACAACAAATAATACTAAAATAATGCTAAAATAAGAAGATGGATTACTCACCAAGTGGGCCCCTTTGGATAAGTATCCTCTAAAACTAAAGAAATTTAGATGCTCAAACTTATAAATTTATTTTATTCACTATGAATCATGCGTACAAGAGAGTAATGTATCTATATTACTGAAAAATAGAGAATGAGAGTACAATATCAAATCATCCAACCTCTAAAGAAGGGGCATCAAATCATTATTTATACTAATCAGCTAAACGTGGCAATCAACTCCATGACTGGGAGGACGCCATTTAGGGAAAATAGGGAAAGTGGAGCGATGGTGGTTACACATGAATAAAATCTGGTTACACATGTAGGTCCAAACACAGATCCATCACAATAGTAATGCCCATGCATTCTCGATCATTAAAGTCCACTACAAGGCGGTTACGTTGAATTGCATGAAGAATCTTCTACCATCGCTGCCTTTGACTTGGAGCGATTCCCTAGTTGTACATTATGGTGCATGCTCAACTAGCGGTGTCTTCCCCAACTTGGTGTATTAAATCTGTACGGAAAGGTTAGTACACATAATAACTGCATATCTATAACCACTCTAAGGAACATTCATTAACCACATGCAAAATCAATATAGATAATCCACATATTATGCCAAATGTCATTAAAGCTTATAGAGATAGGATTAAGTCTACTATCAATAGTTTGAGGGAAATATTATGAAAATACTAACATTTAACATTAAAGTCCATGACATCTACCAAAAAATAAACTATAGATTCTACCAAAAATTGGACCAAAAACTAGGCTCAACAGATGCACCCATCTATATTTCCAAGTTGGATAAATACTACAAATTGAAAATTGAGTGAAATAAGGTGATGCCACAATACTCGGAGGAATTTAAAGGTCATAAAATATAAAATAAATTTATTCCAATGCCAGACCCAACAAATGTGAAGGAAACCTTGGAAAAGTTTAAAGAATTGACCAATAAATTGGAAGCTAACAAGGAAGGAGAAGTTGGCCAGGTTGTTGCCACGTAGAACTCCCATCAAGCATGCAAGGAGTGGAGAATTTCAGTTACAAACCATGAATGGAGCATGTCTAAGGATTTTAAAGTTGCTTGGGGGCCCCACTAATGGTTTTGGAATGTAATTTTGACTTTATTCAAAAACTATTGAAGCCAGTCAAACATGGATGGCTAAATATAGTAAACTTGAATGCATGTATGACTAGGCTTTGTGGGTCATTATTTTGGTCACCTAGTGGATTCTTCAACTATAAATTGAGGCTCTTGCTTCATTTTTTAGGGTTAGACATTGCTAGAAGAGTTAGACATCATTGTAATAACTGTAGTAGAACTAGAATTTAGAATTTTTTGAGGGAAATTGCTAAAACATTGAGAATACTGAATTGTTGCAGACATGGATGAATCAATATAAGTGAAGACATTGTCTTTTGGTGATCTTTCTTGCATTGTTCCACTTTGCATGGTTCTAGTTATTCCAAATCTTTAAGATTTCTTAGAAGTTATTAGTTGCATGTTATATTTTAGAGTTAAATTTGATGCAATGGTGCTAGTGGTTTGATATTTGGAGTGTTTGAGCAACTCTTGGTCCATACTTTTAGTGGCTTGTTGATTGTAAGTTGTGTAAAATTAGCCTGGGCCTGAATATTTTGTGCTAAGTTCAATTGTGAGTGTTTGTTCATTTCAATCACTAAGGTTGATGTGTTTGAATGCTCATGATTTGAAAATATATTCATTCCTCAGAAGATTGCACTATTTTTGTGATACTATAGGATTTAATCTAGGTTTAGCATAATTTAGTTTTGAAGGGTTGGTCCACTTCAAGTGTTTAATCATTTGCATTGTTAATATTAAGATTAGTTTTCTTTTCTGAAAATCTCTTTGTAACTCTTTCATCTTTTGTTGTTTCTTTTAGAATCTGGGTTAGTTTTAGGATTGAAGCATCAAAATATTGTAAAATATGATGAGTTTGAAACTTCTAGTAGTTGTTTTGTAAGGCCCCTTGTGATTACCAACATATTTACATTTATCACTGAGTTGATTTTGCATTGTCAAGACCTGACATTAGAGACCTTGGGGTTATCTCTGTAAGGAAAGTAGTGGTGTGGAAGCAACTTTCCTAATGTCAAAACCACAAGGGAGTAAGCAGACAGTACTTTTAATTTTTCTAATTACAATTCAATTAAGATACACATGAAATATTTGTAGAAACAAAGAAGATACTCAAAGACAAAGAACAATAGATTTACGTGGGATACCCTTTCGGGAAAAAACCCACCACACCAAACTGAATCTCTTTGTATTATAGTAACAACAATTACATACAATCAGAGATACAGTTCTCTAGTATTAGTTCCCAGTAGCTACATTCACTGTTCATCCAGTTATAGAAAATATCTCATCAATCTGATCTTACTCATCATCATTTCAAATCAGAATCGATCCTTTAAATCTTATCGCATTTTGATTTTTGCCTTTTGTTCATCCTTATTCGCCAATGCTCCATCAAAGAAAGTTTCCATGCCTTTTTAGATTTTTTTCCTTGCATGCAATTTTTCTCTAGTGTTGCAACTGATGCAAAAATCCAACCGTCATCCATTTGAAAATTGCTTCCTCTGATTGGTCCAGTGGGATGCCACATAGGATGGTCACATGGTCAAATGTGATCAAACTTTGTTGCCATATCAGTGAGACACTAACAGTGTCTCCCTGATGCCACAAAGTCTTCATATCGATATTGCCATAGCTTCCACGAGTTGTCAAAACATTTTACCGATGCTCAAAAAGCATATCAATTTCCACTTTGCCATCTGCAAGACTTCCCATTCACCTAAAGGTTTCGTCGAGTCTCCTTAGGTTTCACCGAAGCATCTGATAATCGGCAAGACATTCATCTTTCACCGAGCTCATCCAAGTCTTAATGAGTCCGCAAGATTTAAGTCTTTCGCTAAGACCTTATACCAGCTGAACATGTCACACCGAAGCATCGAAGAGTCGGCGAGACTTATCGTCTTCGCCAAGACCTTATACCGAGGTCTTAAGTCACCCTGAGCGCTGCATTCACCAATTGGAAAGACTTATGTCTTTCGCCAAGACCACATACTGAGTGCCCATGTCTTGCTGAGTCGGCAAGACATTTGACTTCGCCAAGACGTTTCACCGGGTGCCGAGAGCTACACTGATGACTGTCGACATGACTTATTCAAGTTGCCAAGACTTCTCAGTGAAGCCTTTTGTCACCGTGAATGGACCAAGAGAATACTCTCATCGGTGAGACATACCTTATTTGATGAGACCTCTCCTTGATGATCCGTGTGTGTTAGCCTGATAGCCATAAGCTACTGGTGAGACAGACTCACTGGGACATCTCACCAAAGCCCTAGAGTTAGCGTGATAAGATCAACTGTCACCCAGAGTTCTTTCGATCAAAAAAAGGTCACGCCGAACACAGTGAGTCACAACAATAGTCATTTTTGGCAAGACATCAACTATGTCCTGGCGACATGAACCTATCAAATAGATTTAGAATAGTTAGTCACCCAGACATGAACAATGTCATAGTGACTTTTCCCTTCAGGAGTTCCATGTTAAGAAGGATTGAGGCACATATTCCAACAAGCTCCCACTTGACGAAGATCTTACTGACATCTCCAGAGAATAAACAAACTACTAAAAAACATGGGCCAAGAGGCCCATCGAACTAGCACACCAACTATATTTGTCTGTGCTCACAAGCTTTGTCAATGCATCTGCAACATTCTCCAGAGTATCCACTTTCTCCAAAGAGACCTTCCCATCCTCAACCATATCTCATACAAAGTGATACTATACATCTATATGTTTCATCCTAGCATGGAAAGTAGGATTCTTTGCCAAACATATAGCACTCTGGCTGTCACAGTAAATAGTAATTTTTCCTACATCAAAACCAATGTTAGAATACAAACGTTTTAACCAGATTGCTTCTTTATAGGCATGTGTAGCTGCCATGTATTTTTCCTCTGTAGTGGAAAAAGCGACTACAGCCTGTCACTTGCTCATCCAACTCACTGTACCACCATTCATCATGAAAACATATCCATTGGTGGATCTTCTGTTGTCAATGTCCCTTGCCCAATCAAAGTCCACATAACCTAGAATACTGAGAGTCCTCTGTGATTCAACCAAGTTCCCATGGTAACACAGTGCATAGTCTAAAGTACCCTTCAGATATCTAAACACTCTCTTCACAGCATCCCAATGTGTCCTTCTAGGATTAGTCATAAACCGACTAAGAACTCCCACTGCTTGGGCAATGTCTAGCCTTGTACAGACCATTGCATACATAAGGCTGCCAACTGCACTAGCATAAGGTACACTGGTCATGTCCTCCATTTTAGTAGGATATTTTGGAAAATCCTCAACAGATAGCTTTGTTCCCTGTGTAACTGGAACAACTAGCTGCTTGCACTCAGTCATACAAAATCTCTCTAGAACAGTCATGATATACTTACTCTGAGTAAGCCAAAGTTTTCTATTTTTTTTGTCCCTAGTTATTTCCATTCCCAGAATGTACCTTGCTGCACCAAGATCTTTCATTTCGAACTTTGTAGAAAACTGAGACTTAAGATCAAAAATCATTAGCTTACTATTGCCTATGAACAACATATCATCAACATAGAGTGCAATAATAAGGACTTGATCACTTCCAGCTTTATAATACACACAATGATCACATTTTGATCTTACAAATCCCAATGACAAGACAAATGTGTCAAACTTTTGGTATCACATTCTAGGGGACTATTTTAAACCATACAAAGATTTCTTTAACTTGCAAAACAGTCTTTCTTTACCTTTTTCCACAAAGTGCTCCAGCTGGGACATATAAATTTCTTCTTCAAGATCACCATGAAGAAATGTTGTCTTCACATCCATGTGTTCAATTTCTAAGTCATACGCTGCTGCAAGTGACAAAATAAATCTAATAGATGTCAGCTTAGCTACAGGAGAAAATATTTCTCCATAATCAATTCCCTCTACCTGGGAATATCCTTTTGTAACCAGCCTTGCTTTATATTTTTCTACACTACCATCCAAACCAATTTTCTCTTTGAATATCCATTTGCATCCCACAGCTTTTCTGCCTTTAGGCAATGGAACCAAACTCCAGGTATCATTCTTTTCTAATGATTCCATTTCTTCATTCATGGCTTCCAACCAAGATTTTGAATCAGACATTTTAAATGCCTCTTTCATAATCCTAGATTCATCAGTGCTAGAAATTAAAGCATAGGCACAAGTAGACTCTATTAAAGAAAACCCATAC